>CAUYSK010051461.1:0-16001 GCA_963575035.1 Avahi laniger | reverse complement strand
CTGAGCAAGAGCGAGACCCCGTCTCTACTAAAAATACAAAAGAAATTAATCGGACAACTAAAAATATATAGAAAAAATTAGCCGGGCATGGTGGCACATGCCTGTAGTCCCAGCTACTCGGGAGGCTGAGGAAGAAGGATTGCTTGAGCCCAGGAGTGTGAGCTAGGCTGATGCCACAGCACTCACTCTAGCCCAGGCAAAAGAGTGAGACTCTGTCTCAAAAAAAAAACAAAAACAAAGCTAGACTTAGAGATGGGTGGGCGGCAAGACCTGATCACCTGCCTGGTCACATGGGTGTTAAGGAACCTGCAGAGCTACCTTCTTGTTTCTCCTACAGAGAAAGAGAGCGAGAGATGCCAGGGTGCGGAGCATCTCAGGGTTGCCAAAAGCCACCTCCTCCCCAATCATCTCATCCACCCCTGTCCCGCTTGTCTTACCAGACTTACTTTCCAGCTCTTCCAGAAGGACAGGATGGGGTCCCTTCCTCCTACTTCTGGTCCTTCGGAGACTGCTGAAGAAGTCTGCCCAGCTCCTTTATATCCAGGCATCTTAGACCTGCCGATTAGCCTAAAAGCATCTTATCTCAAGAAATTAAGCCCACAGCTCCTGCCACATTAAGTTCATTTTACACATAATAGAGTTGCCCTTTCCACCTGAACTGTGCTAATTGGTGATTAACATTTGGCTATCTCCACCTGCCGGTCTGGGGCCTGCCCGTGGGTGGGTAGGATACCCTAAGTACCCCCTTTTTTTCTTCCTCCTCCTCCTTTCTGGGCACAGGGCCCATCAGTCTGTGCCCCACTTCCTTTATGGGTGGCCCCAGTTAGAAAGGGTGCTGGGCGAGGGCTGACTTGGTTAAGGGGGCACTAGCTGGCGGGGAGGGCGCTCCCACCAGACAGCAGGCTGCTTCTGGGTGGGAGAGAGTGGGCTGCAGTCATCTGAACCCCGTCTCTCGATAGCGGCCCATGGCTTTGGTGATGTGGCAATGACCCCATCACAATATCTAGAGGGGTGTCCCAGAAGGCTGGGAAAAGGGCTTGAGGATGTTGAGGGAACATGAAAGATGGGGCTTTCCTAGTGATAGCTGGGTGAACTGAGAACTTGCACTCAGCCGTCTTCCTGCTTAGGGGCAGGGTAGGGTGGAGGAAAGAGGCACATTTGCACAGTGGGGACTGAGAAGATGGTGGCGTGACTGCAACTCTGTAAAGATTTAGGAAAGCCAAGCCCCTCTCCTCAAATGCCCTACCCTCCTATATGACAGAAGTGTGTCATCCTTTCTCCCCCATCAGTGTGGGGACCCTGAGGTCATGCCGTGCCTCTCTATCAGACTGGAGGGCCTTCCAAGGCAGGGGCTTTCTCTCTCTGATCAGACAAGGGCTGTGTGTCCCCAGCATACTGAGGCTTCCTGAGGCTAAGGACTGTGTGTCCCTGCTCAGACTAGAGACTCTTTGGGATGCTCCCTTTGCCTTTCTCCAAGTACTGAGCACATGGCTCTGTCCACGGGGGCTCACTCTAGAAGGGGCAGGGCACAGACTGCATTTCTGGCAGACCTCCAAGGCTTCCTTTCCAGGCTCCCTCTTCTCCACTGCCACGGGCACCTGGAACCGTAAACAGCCCAGCTCCTGCCCTGCCTGTTGCCTCCAGGTCCTAATAAAGGCCACTTTCCTTTCCAGGTGAACTCCGCAGCCTGGGAGCAGATCCAGCATGAAATTAAGTGCGTGTGTGGGGTGACAGGAACCAGGACTTGGAGGGCCACTCACCTCTCTGCCTCCTGGAAACCTCGCCTACCCACCCACCTATTTCTCACCGTCTGGAAAAACTTCTCCCTAGGCAAGCTCTCCAAATCCATCTCCCAGCTACCAATCGGCAGCAATTAGACATCGATTCAGATTTGACCTCCAGAGGGGACGTGGGGGCTGCCTGTGATCTTGTTTCCTGCTGTGCGACATAGTTAATGCACTAAGAAGGGTTTGTGTCAAAACCTGGCTACCCCTGTGTGGAGGCAGCAGATATTGAAGAAAAGGGGACATCATTCCCTGGGACTCCTAAATCCGATACCAAACTGGAGTCAAGGAAAGTTTTATGATGGCTTCCAGCAGCTGTGAGCTCAGCTGAGAACTCTGTGAATTGGTTTTGGGGGTGGGCTGCTCTGAAGGCCAGTGTCCTTTAAGTCCACCCCACCCCCTCTTTGCAACCCCCTCCCAATTTCCCTTTGATCTTTGGCCCTCATGCAGTGGACAGACAAGAGAGACAGTGGCCTGGACCCTGGGGGCAGATAGGGGCAGGGCAGCTGGGGAGGAGGATGCAAGGAGGGCCCCCAAGCCCAGAGCTCCTGCTCAATTCTTCGAGCTCCACGCTCCCCGGGAGCAATAGACAAATGTAGGGAGGGTTGGAGAGGGGGGAAGATCAGAGAAGAAGCCAAATTCCCAGGGGTACCAACATGCCCCCCCGCAGGGCATGCTGGGAGGCAGGAAAAGGAAAAAGATGACCTTGAGGAGTTTCTGGGGATTGGAAGCTTGTTGGACATGATCAAAATATTCCAATAAATCTAACTGGCAGCTCAGCCAGCCTGTAGTAAGAAGTGCCGTGTCATGTAGAGTCCCGTGCAGGTCCAGGGGTAGGAGTGGGGTGGGGAGGATGAGGTGCAGGAGGTAGCAGAGCCCCCTCCTCCAGTTCTCTATGGAGAATTTTCTGGATATGAGGCATCAGGGATGACACCCCAACTGGCCTGCAGCTCAGGTGGGAGGAGAGAATGCGTGGGGTTGTGGGGTGCCTAAGGAGCCACAGAAGTCAGGAAATCAGTGGAGTAAGATGCAGAGAAGGGATGATGGGCGGTACTGTTGCATGAGAACCCAGGGCCCCACTTCCCAGCCCCTCCTGGGCTCTGAGTCAGGGCCCCAGGCACGAGAACCGGAACAGCAGAAGAGCATTTGGGGTATTCTGACTCTTCCAGCCCCCAGTGGTGACTCACCACTATCACCCCCCATGGCCACTGCAGACATTCCAGGCCCAGCTCTGCAGCCAGGTCGGGTGACTCAGAGGGCTGGCTGCAGCCTCCCTGCCATGGACTCTGCTTTTGAAGTGCACTTGGTCTTCAAACTCCCTGGCTGACTCAGAAAGCCCACTTCCCTCTCTAATCCCTCTCACATCAGCCAACAGATTTATTCTTCTGCAGAGGAGGAGACAAGAGGTGACATGATGCCTGATGAACGCTGCTGAGTCATCTGGTTTGTCCTGATTCCTGGAAAGACTACCTCCAGCTTTCCTTCCCAGTCACATCACAAACCCAGCCATGGTCCCAAACTGCCCACTGCCCTTTCCCCAACACCACTCAGGTCAAGGTAGATACTTTCCAGAGGGGTCTTCAAGAAGAAATATACTACCTACAGCCTTTCCTGGCCATCTGCCACAAGCACTCAGTTTGGAAGTCTCCTCTCAGCTCTCAGTTCTAAATCCAATCTCTCTTGCTGTTTTCAAAGGCTTTTATTTGTCAGGAAAATAGCTCAAGCTCTTAGGAGTTGCCGCCTAATCTGTTGGAGGAGGCCTGCAGTGAAGATTTAGAATGGGAGGGGTGGCTGCAGGGTCCTCACTTCCAGGGAACCCTGCTGGAGGGAAGAATTGGTTGTGCATTTAGGAGAAAAGGCCAAAGGGGCTGGGCCTCCCAGAAAGAGCAGAATTCCTGAGCCCCTCCATCTCCCTGGTGGGAGACATCCCGGGCAAATGAAGAGAGGGGTGAGAAGGCAGGGCTTTTCCTTCCTTCCCTTTGCGTGGAGGCATGAAGGATGGAACAGTTTCCAGAGTCCCCAGTGGAACCTCCCTGCTCCCCCAACTTCTGCAATGGGTGAGTGGGAGAGTGAGGCTTCTGCAATTTCAGAAAACATATCCCTCCTGAATTAGATTAAGGAGCAGTTTGGTGGGGCAGAGAGAGAGGATTAGGAGGTCAGGAGACTGCGGTTCAAGCCCCAGCTCCACCTGCCCCCCACTCCCAAAGTTATGTTTGGCTTTGGGCAAAGTCCTAACCGCTCTGAGCCTTAGTTTGCCCATCTCTAAATTGGAGGTAAGACAAGAAAACCTTCCCTGACTTCCTTACAGGTAAGTGTAAAGTAGTGTTAACTTGAAGGCACCCTGCTGGTGTTGGCTGGTGGTATTATCTGAAACGATCTCCCCTGCCTCACTCTACAGTGGAAATTAAATAAGATGAAATAATAAAGCTGAGATGACTCAGTCCAGCAGCTGGGACATAGGAGGCTATGAAAGTCCATATTAGGAGCAAGGGCTTTGGAGACAGACCCGCCTATGCGCACTAGCAGGGTGATTTAGAGCCACTTGCTCTTGCTGCATTTCAGTTTGCCTTTCTGTAAAATAGGGAATGTAATAGTTCCTACTTCAAAGAATTGATTTGAGAAACGTATATACTTAGAAGATACATTATGTTACATTGTATCATGCTATGCTAGTTATTTTTTGCTATGTAACAAATTATTGCAAATCTTAGCAACTTAAAACAAATATTTACTATCTCACACAGTTTTTGAGGCTCAGGAATCTGGGAGCAGCTTAGTTGGGTAGTTCTGGCTCAAGGTCCCTCATGAAGTTGCAGGCAAACTATTGGCTGAGCTGCAGTCCTGGAAGACTTGTCTGGGGCTGTAGGATCACCTTCCCAGCTCGCTCCCAATGACTCATCTGTGGGAGGAGGATGCAGTGAGGAGTTAGAGCGGGAGGGGATGGAAGGCTTCCGTTTCTCACCATGTGGGCCCCTCTGCAGGGCTGGTCACTGCAGGGCTTCTTCCCCCCGAGCGAGGACATGCACCCAAGATGAAAGCTGCAATAAGGTTTTAAACCTAATTCCGGAACTGACATACCATCACTTCAGCTCTGTGCTGTCGGTCACACAGACCAATCCTGGTACAACATGGGAGGGACTACACACAAGTAGTGGGGATCCCAGGGGCCAGCCTGGAGGCTGGCTGCTGTGCACACAATCAGCCCTGAAACACACTGGCCAACGTTGTTATTATTAGAGAAGATTCTTGATTTGTTAAACATTTCATCGTTGTCAATTCTGGCTGTTTTATATCTATTTATCTCAGTCCCTTTCTCTCTTCTCTCTGCAAGAGTGGAAACTCAGATGATTGGAGATACTAAAGACAGATAAAGTAAGCAATTTCTCTGACACTCCACAAAATCCAGCAGAGTATAGATATCAGCAGGAGTTGCATTTTGAGAGGGTACTAGATGATTAGGCAGCAGATACTGTATGGGACCTACTTACACTTTAAAAAGAATTTTTGTTTGTTTGTTTTTGAGATAGGGTCTCCTTCTGTCGCCCCAGCTAGAGTGCAAGTGGCATCATTATAGCTCACTGCAACCTCCAACTCCTGGGCTCAAGTGACCCTTCTGCCTCAGCCTCCTGAGTAGCTGGGACTACAGGTGATTGTCACCATGCCCTGATAATTTTTTCTATTTTTAGTAGAGATGGGGTCTTACTCTTGTTCAGGCTGGTCTCAAACTTCTGACCTCCCAGAGTGCTAGGATTACAGGTGTGAGCCACCTCACCCAGCCAAGAATCGTTGTTTATCTGAAATTCAAATTTAACTGATCATTCTGTATTTATTTATTTATTTGAGACAGTGTCTCGCTCTGTCGCCTGGGCTAGAGTGCAGCGGTGCCATTACAGTTCACTGCAACCTCAAAGTCCTAGGTTCAAGCGATCCTCCTGTCTCTGCCTCCCTTAGTAGGGGGGACTATAGTCTCATAAATTTTTTGTAAAGACCCAGTCGCACTGTGGTGCCTAGGCTGGTCTTAAACTCCTGGCCTCAAGCCATCCTCCCACTTTGGCCTCCCAAAGTGCTGAGATTATGGCCATAAGCCACTGGGCTTGGCCTCATCATGCTTTTATTTATTTATTTTTTTTACCACTTAATGTTTCCGTGTGTATTTCTGAAGAACAAGGATATTCATTTATATACTCACAGTAAGTGCAGATATCAAATTCAAGAAATATAACACTGAAATGAAGCATATAGTCCACATTCCAATTTTTCAATTGTCCCCGTGACGTCCTTCCAGGCATTTCCCACTCCATTATTAGATGCAATCCAGGATGATGTGCCACATATGATTGTCATGTCTGCTTGATTCTCGGTGAATCAGTTTCTCAGCCTTTCTGTATCTTTCAGGATACTGACATTTTCAAGAGTGCAGACCAGTTATTTTATAGAATGTTTTTCAAATTGCGTTTGTCTGATGTTTCCTCCAGTTTAGATTCAGCTTATGCATCCTGACCAGAACACTAGAAAAATGAAAGTGTGTCTTTTTCAGAGTATCACATATGAAGGAACACAATGTCCCTCTGCCCCTGATTGATGATAATCTTGATCACTCAGTCAAGGTTTTGTTTGATTTCCCCATTGTACAGTTACTATTTTTCTCCTTACAACAAATAAACAATCAACAGGAAGACACTGTAAGACTGTGCAAACATCCCATCCCTCATCAGACTTCCCCAGCAGATTTAACATCCATTTGATGATTCTTCTTTGAACTTATTTTTACTATAATGCTGAAAAATGGTCATTTTCTTTTTCTTTTTCTTTTTTTTTTTTTTTTTTTGAGACAGAGTCTCACTCTGTTGCGCTGGCTAGAGTGAGTACCATGGCGTTAGCCTAGCTCACAGCAACCTCAAACTCCTGGGCTCAAGCGATCCTCCTGCCTCAGCCTCCCGAGTAGCTGGGACTACAGGCATGCGCCACCATGCCCGGCTAATTTTTTCTATATATATTTTTAGTTGTCCAGCTAATTTCTTTCTATTTTTTTTAGCAGAGACAGGGTCTCGCTCTTGCTCAGGCTAGTCTTGAACTCCTGAGCTCAAACAATCCGCCCGCCTCAGCCTCCCAGAGTGCTAGGATGACAAGCGTGAGCCACCGCGCCCAGCCAAAAATGGTCATTTTCTAACTCACCTCTGCATTATTGGGATTTTAAGACAACATTATTGAGGTATAACTGACACACGATTAACTGCACATATTTAATTTTTTTCTTTTCTCTTTCATTTTCTCTTTTCTTTTCTTTTTTGAGACAGAGTCTCACTTTGTCACCCGGGCTAGAGTGCCATGGCATCAGCCTAGCTCACAGCAACCTCAAACTCCTGGGCTCAATCGATCCTCCTGCCTCAGCCTCCCGAATAGCTGGGGCTATAGGCAAGTGCCGCCATGCTCTGATAATTTTTTCTATTTTTAGTAGAGATGGGGTCTTGCTCTTGTTCAGGCTGGTCTTGAACTCCTGACTTCAAGTGGTCCTCCCACCTCAGCCTCCCAGAGTGTTAGGATTACAGGTGTGAGCCACTGTGCCTGGACACTCTTCTTTTTTTTTAAAATAGAGATGAGGTCTCACTCTGTCACCCAAGGCTGGAACTCTTGGGCTCAAGCAATCCTCCCACCTTAGGCTCCCAAGTAGCTGGCAGCTAATTTAAAAACTTTTTTTTTTTGCAGATGGGGGTCTCATTATGTTGCCCAGGCTAGTCTCAAACTCCTGGCTTCAAGGGATCCTCTTACCTCCACCTCCCAAAGTGCTGGGAATACAGATGTGAGGCACCGGGCCCAAGCAATTCAAAATGTATAATTAGATGTTCTGACACATGCTTTCTCCATGAAACCATCACTGCAATCAAGGTAGAGAACACATCCATCATTTCCAAAAGTATCCTTGGCCCCTTTCTATTCCTCTGTCCTTTCACTCTATTCCCTGACAACCACTGAGCTGTTGTCACTGTAGATTAGTTTACACTTTCTAGGATTTTTTATTAATATAGATGGAATCATACAGATTGTACTATTTTTTCAGCTTTCAGCTTCTTTCATTCAGCATGCTTGTTTTGAGATACATTTCTGTTGTAATGTGATCAATAGTCCATTCTTTTTATTGCTGAGTAATATTCTTCCATCATAGGGATACATTGGTTTGTTTATCTACTCACCTGTTGATGGACATTTGGACTATTTCCAGTTTTTGGGCTATTACAAATAAAGCTGCTATGAACATTTATGGACAAGTCTTTGTATATATGTATGCTTTTATTGTTCTTGGGTAAATACCTAGGATTGATTGCGTTTGTTTAACTTTTTTTTTTAAATGCCACAGAAGATTCAACAGATGTTTAACTTTATAAGAAACTGCCAAAATGTTTTTCGAAGCAATTGTAACATTTTATGAGACCACTTGTAGGAGACTCTCACCACCTGTTTGAGAGTTCCAGTCCCTCCAAAGTCTTGCCAACACTAGATGTGCTCAGTCTTTTACATTGTGGCCATTTTAAATAGGTGTGTAGTGGTATCTCATTGTGATTTTAATATGCATTTCCCTGCTAACTAATAATGTTGAGCATCTTTTCTTGGGCTTATCTGCCGTCTGTATATCTTCTTTGCTGAAGTTGTCTATTTGAATCTTTTGCTGATTTTGGTTGAGGGGGCTGTTTGTTTTCTTATTATTGAGTTTTGAGAGTTCTTTACATATTTTGCATAAAAATTCTTTATCAGATATATGTTTTATAAATATTTTCTCCCAGCCTGTGTCTTGTCTTTCCATTTTCTCTCTCTCTCTCTCTTTTTCATTAGAGATGGAGTCTCACTCTTGGCTCTTGCTCAGACTGGTCTCTAACTCCTGACTTCAAGCGATCCTCCCCCCTTGGCCTCCCAGAGTGCTAGGCTTACAGGCTTCCATGCCCAGCTGTCCTAGAAGTTTTAAAGTTTTTGCTTTTATATTTAGTTATATGACTTAAATGATTACATTAAAGTATGTGATTGAGTTAATTTTGTACATAGGGTGAAGTATGCATGGCAGGATTTTTTTTTGTGTGTGTGTATGGATATCCAATTGTTTTAGCACCATTTGTTGAAGCACTATCCTTTTTCCATGGAGTGGTCTTTATAGCTTTGTGTAAAATAAGTCATGATATGCGTGGGTTGTGCTGGAATTTTTAAATGCTCCAAAGGTTGTGAAGTACTGACATAGAGGCAAGAGCAAGGACTTGGGCCAGGCACAACTGTGTTAGAATCCTGGTCTTGCCACCTATCTGAGGCATGGATACTTGAGTTGATCTACAAAGTGGAAACAACGATACTGTCCACCTCAGGGTGTTTGCCACGTTTTACAGTGTTCTCCCTCTATTTCTTCTTTTCTTTTCTGCTCTCCTCCCAGGTAAAGTGCTGCAAATGGGAAAGCCGGTCCTCAGTAATGTTTCTCTACCCCTGGGGTCCCCAGATCCAGAGTTCTAAGAAAGAAGGAAGGAAGGTATAACGGGTGCGGTGGTATGTATAGGATATTTAACATAAATCAGACATTTGCTCCAGGCAAGGCTGTGTGGGCAAATGTCAATGCCAAGTCTCTTTGCTTTTGGTGGAATTAGTATAAACTCTTGCCACTTGTGTAGAGCAGAAGCTCTTCTGGGTCACTGAATATGAGAATAATTTGTTATTACTTTATCAATAGGATTTTTTTTTTAAAGGCTGGTCTAGGGAAGCAGTGGGAGTGGAGAAGGAACAAAGGAATCTGTAACTGGTTGTGATCAATTAGTTGTGAACACCACTGCACTTGGACTAACCAATGGAATTTTTTGATAGACAACATTTTTCAAAACATTAGGCTCATGGAGAAATAATGAAGGAGGTCCAAGGTGGTGAGAATAATGGAAACCACTCACTTAAAGAAAGGAAGCAACATGGATCCTGCCCTGTGGTTTCCAGTGTATTGTAAGACATGATCCCACAGCAAGAAACTCCCAGACTGAGGAGGAAGAAGCGGGCTTCACCCTTAGAGGTTTCCAGTGAATGCAAATGAAATTACTCAAGCTTAGGGGTTGAAAGGAGTAGTGTGTCTGCAGGATCCAGGACAGACTGGCTGGGTGTGAATCTCAGTGCTAGCTCCCTGTTGCTTACTCTGCTGGTCCTAAGTTTCAGCACATACCATCTCAGTTTATTATGAATACATGTATAATTAATCAGACCGTTAGCTAAAGTCAAGTCACATCCATGATTGATCAGGGTGAGTTGCAGTTAACCCCTAATCCTGGTTGCTAATGGAAGGAGAATTTCTGGCAGCATCAAATCTTGGGACGGCAGATGATCCAGAACTATTCCCCATTTGGCTTATATAGGTATTCTGGGATGATTCCCTTGAATATTCATTTGACTTTTTAATAGTTTGTTATAAAAATATAATAGACTCAGTCTGGAAATCTTGAAAAATATGAGTCCAGAGGGAGCAAAATATACAGGGGACAGAAAGAAAGAGAGTCCACTTGTGTTCTCAAAGCCAAAGAGAATCACTATTAACAGCTTCTTTCCAGACTTTTTGTTATTCTATTAGTTTTCATTATGAAATATTTATGCTTAACAAAGATTATATCAAACTTACAAGTACACTTTTAATAATAATATAACAAATGCTGCGTAGCCGCCAATCAGATTAAGAACGAGAACATCCTCAACATCTTTGAAGTGCCCTCTGTGCCCCGCTGCAGTGAGCCCTATGCTACTTCTCCAGAATTAACCACACTCTGGAATTTTGCATTTATCATTATTTTCTTTAAAGTTTTATCTCTTCTTGATGTATCCCTAAACAACATATTGTTTAGTTTTGCATGTTTTTGAACTTATCTAAACAGAGCCATAATGAATATATTCTTCAGTTCTAGGTTTTTAAATTAATTAATTAATAATTTTTAGAGATGAGGGTCTCACTGCATTGTCCAGGCTGGACTTGAACTCCTGGGTTCAAGCAATCCTCCCACCTCAACCTCCCAGGTAGCTGGGACTACAGACATCCATTGACATGGCCGGCTTCCTAGGTTTTTTTGATTAACATTAGGAGACTCATTTATGTTGGTACATGTTGCTGAAGTTCATTCATGGACATTGATCATTAGTGCTTCATTGCATGACTATAAGCTTTGCTTATCTGTTCTGTTGATGAACATTTGTATGGTTTCTAGTTTTGTTATTAGAAGCAATGCTGCTGTGAATATTCTTGTACATATCTCTGGATAACAATGTGCAAGAGTTTCTGTAGAGTAATTTCTTTTATACTCATGTAGGTTTTTTTTTTTTTTTTAAAAGGTTCCAATCACATGAACTATATGAACACAAACACTCAATTTTGTGTTGTGCTTTTTTGGTAATCTTTTCCTCAAAATTTTTCTAAACTCTGTTTCAACATGATACTTCATCGCCGGGCGCGGTGGCTCACGCCTGTAATCCTAGCTCTCTGGGAGGCCGAGGTGGGCGGATCGTTCTGAGCTCAGGAGTTCGAGGCCAGCCTGAGCAAGAGCGAGACTCCATCTCTATCAAAAAATAGAAAGAAATTAATTGGACAGCTAAAAATATATCTAGAAAAAAATTAGCCGGGCATGGTGGCTCATGCCTGTAGTCCCAGCTACTTGGGAGGCTGAGACAGTAGGATTGCCTGAGCCCAGGAGTTTGAGGTTGCCGTGAGCTAGACTGACGCCACGGCACTCGCCCCAGGCAAAAGAGTGAGACTCTGTCTCAAAAAAAAATAAAATAAAATAAAATAAAAATAATTAAAAAAAAAAAATTTATCAACACGAAATGGCATTTAGGTATATAAGAAATGCAATCAATATGCATAACTGAATATATTCATGTCAATAATTTTATAATTCTGACAAATTTGCACTTACAAGAAAACAATAATTTAGATACCTAATTTTGTAAGATGCTTTCTTAAAAGCAGGTTTTAAAAAGGATACGTACATGTGACCTCAAAATAATAAGCCTTAAGGCATACAACAATGATAAAATCAGAGGTGGGAATATTCACAGTTTGAGTTAAAGGTTAAAAATCTAAATAGGCACACTGTAGAAAAAAATCCCTTTAAAAATTGAATAAAAAGATATAGTAATATTAAAACTATATGAGCAATCTCACTATGAACATAATTATGACCTTAGGAAGCAATATCTTTCCCACTTGTCTTTTAATGGCCATTGAGTACCTTCCAATCACTAGTCCTCATCACACAAATATTAATCTCAGTAGTATTTTTCATTAACAGTGGCCAGAGCCCCTGCAAAGAAGCTGATTCCGTGTGTGGGATTAAGGGAACATCAGAATGGCTCAGAACATCTTGCTCTTGCCAGAAAACCAGGATGCTTCAAAAAGTGCCGGGATACTGCTAAAAGGACAAAGGAGTGAGCTGTGACAATTTGCATATCACAAAGAACAACTGTAAATCTATAGTTGTGGACCTACAAGTTGACTCTATGAAAAGCTATGAGTCCTCAATAATTAAAAAAAAGTTAATATGTCTATGTATAACTGTAATTACAAAGCTAGTTACAATTCAAAGAAAGTGTAAAACAGGTTATTTAAGTAAGTGGGTAAGTTTGGTATATATGGGGTTCTGTTTCTTACTTGATGTTCTCTGTGTCTGTTTATGAAGTGGTATATTCATGTAAGTTGCCAGGTGCAGATAAGTTTACTATGAGTAAGTCAAAGACTTCCAGAAAGAGTAGACACTGTGCCAAAACCAGCCAGGGTAGGGCAGGACCAGTGGTCTCATAAATAACCAGGTAGAAAGAAGGTTCAGTAATTTATGTCGCAAGTTAATGGATTAGCCAAATGTCCTAGGAGAATAGCTGATAGATTAAACCATTATATGACACTGCTAATTATAATGAAATGCTAATGAAGTATAATGAAGGTCATTGTAAACTGTGGCAGAACAACATGTACCCAAGACTTAGTGTACATGGGAGTGAAGATTGCGAGAACTTGCTCATAGGTCCTGTTGACATAACAATTGAGCCTGGTCTGAGGGAGCCCCAACCAGCAAATGCCAGTTGCCACCAAGAATCCATCAGTCAGTGGCCCAGAAACTGTCACTTCAATGTACCTGAAGAAGAGATAATATTTCTCTTTTGTGTCTGATAAGGTCAATCCTGGAAAAGTACAAAAATAAGTTTTGTAAAGATAAAAAAAATTGATCAACTTAATGATTTTTACAAGTAGGCTTAGTTATAGATGCAATAAAAACTTTTGGGGTTTTAAGGTGTTTGAAGCATTTAGAAATTGCATTAGACTCATAGTGAAACAGGATAATTTAAGTATGTAAATGTCTAGGCAAATTTTATTTTTAAAGTTTTAAGTTTTGATATATCAGTTGTGTTCAAATAATTTAAGAAAGAAAGGTGACTAAATCTGTAAGTGTAAGCAGTGTAACAAATTTTCTTAAAAGTGACTACAAATAGGAGTACCTGGGCCATGAAAAAGGAGAAGGGGTCCCTCAGATCCCAACAACAAGGAGGACAAAACAGGAGATCTGCCAGAGCCTAGCAGAGTGTCAGGTCCATATCTGGGATCTGACAAACAGTTGTTGCTGAAGAGAGAAGGGATGAAGGGAGTCCAAGGTGGAGGGAGGAGTTGAGCAAGAGAAATAATACATAAGTATTTGTTTGTAGCTGTCATGTAAATAGCACTGTTTTGAAATTCATGATAGAGAAAATCATTTCTGCAGTTTTTTCCCTCGGTGTTTCATAGTTCTCCCTATAGAGGTCTTTCACCTCTGTAGTTAAATATATTTCTAAATATTTTATTTTCTTTGTTGCAATTGTGAAAGGTATTGCATTTTTATTTGATTTTCAGCTTGACTGTTATTGGTATATATGAAAGTTACTGATTTGTGTGCATTGATTTTGTAGCCTGAGAGTTTGCTGAATTCATTTATCAATTCCAGGAGCCTCTTGGTTGAATTTCTGGGGTTTTCTAGATATAAAGTCATATCAGGCTGGGCGCAGTGGCTGACGCCTGTAATCCTAGCACTCTGGGAGGCTGAGGTGGGCAGATCATTTGAACTCAGTAGTTCAAGACCAGCCTGAACAAGAGCGAGACCCTGTCTCTACTAAAAAATAGAAAGAAATTAGCTGGACGACTAAAAATATATAGAAAACAATTAGCCGGGCATGATGGCATATGCCTGTAGTCCCAGCTACTCGGGAGGCTGAGGCAGGAGGATCACTTGAGCCCAGGAGTTTGAGGTTGCTATTAGCTAGGCTGGTGCCACAGTACTCTAGCCCAGGCAACAGAGTGAGACTCTGTCTCAAAAAAAAAAAAATAACAAATAAATAAGATCATATCATCAGCTGAGTTTGACCTCTTTCCCCATTTGGATACCCTTAATTTCCTTATTTTGTCTGATTGCTCTGGCTAGGACTTCCAGCACTATGTTGAATAGAAGTGGTGACAGTGGGCAATTTTGTCTGGTTCCAGTTCTGAGCAGGAATGCTTTCAATTTTTCCCATTCAGTATGATGTTGGCCATGGGTTTGTTGTGTATGGCTTTAACAATTTTGAGGTATGTCCCATCTATGCCTATTTTGTTAAGAGTTCTTATCATAAAAGATAGCTAAATTTTGTCAAATGCTTTTTCTGCATCTATTGAGAGGATCATATGGTCTTTGTTTTTGCTATTTATGTGGTGAATTACATTTATAGATTTGTATATGTTAAACCATTCTTGCATCTCTGGGATGAAGCCCATTTGGTCATGGTGAATTTGCAGTTGAATCCTGTTTGCTAATATTTTATTGAGAATTTTTGTATCTATATTCATAAGGGATTTTTGTCTGTAGTTTTCTTTTTTTGTTGTGTCCTTTCCTGGCTTTGGTATCAAGGTGATACTGGCTTCATAAAATGAGTTGGGAAGGATTCGTTCCTTCTCAATGTTGTGGAATAATTTCTGCAGCATAGGTACCAGTTCTTCTTTGTAGGTTTGGTAAAATTCAGGTGTGAAACCATCTGGTCCAGGACTTTTTTCGTTGGAAGATTAAAAAGGCCCTGAATAGCTAATGCAATTTTATGTATTAAGAACAAATAGGGAGGCATCACTTTGCCAGACTTCAAGCTATACTACAAGGCTGTAGTAACCAAAACAGCATGATACTGGCACAAGAACAGATACATAGATCTATGGATCGAAACAGAGAACATAGATATGAATCCATCCACATATTGCCATCTGATATTTGACAAAGCAGACAAAAACATACACTGGGGTAAAGAATCCCTATTCAATAAATGGTGCTGGGAAAATTGGATAGCCACATGTATAAAGCCGAAACAGGATCAGCACCTCTTACATCTCACAAAAATTAATGTACGATGGATAACAGACTTAAACCTAAGACATGAAACTATAAAAATTCCAGAAGAAAATTTTGGAAAAACTCTTATAGATATTGGCCTAGGCAAAGAATTTATGAAGAAGACCCGAAAAGCAATCATAGCAACAGCAAAAATAAATAAATAAGACCTGATCAAATTAAAAAGCTTCTGCACAGCCAAGGACACAACCAATGGAGCAAATAGACAACCTACAGAATGAGAGAAAATATCTGCATGCTATATATCCAATATATAGATATATATAGACTCTACCAAAAACTCAAGCAAATCAGCAAGAAAAAATTCAAACAACCCCATTAAAAAGTGGACAAAAGACATGAAGAGAAACTTTTCAAAAGAGGATAGACTAATGGCCAAACAAACACATGAATCAACATCTCTAATCATCAAAGAAATGCAAATCAAAACCACAATAAGATCTCACCTAACTCCAGTGAGAATGGCCTTTATCAAAAAGTCCCAAAACGACAAATACTGGTGTGGATATAGACAGATTGGAACACTCTTAGACTGCTGGTGGGACTGAAAATTAGTACAACCCCTTTGAAAGTAATTTGTAGATATCTGAAAGAGCTAAAAATAGAACTACCATTTGATCCAGCAATCCCACTACTAGGCATCTACCCCAAGGAAAAAAGACATTCTATAATAAAGACATCTGCACTTGAATGTTTATAGCAGCACAATTTACAATTGCAAAGATGTGGAAACAACCCAAGTGCCCATCAATACATGAGTGGATTAATAAAATGTGGTATATGTATACCATGGGCTACTACTAAGCCATAAAAAATGGTGATCTAGTAT
>CAUYSK010051460.1:0-67107 GCA_963575035.1 Avahi laniger | reverse complement strand
ACAGCAGCACAATTCACAATTGCAAAGATGTGGAAACAACCCAAGTGTCCATCAATACATGAGTGAATTAATAAAATGTGGTATATGTATACCATGGAGTACTATTCAGCTTTAAGAAACAATGGTGATATAGCACCTCTTGTATATTCCTGGATAGAGCTGGAACGCATTCTACTAAGTGAAGTATCCCAGGAATGGAAAAATAAGCACCACATGTACTCCATCAAATTGGTATTAACCGATCAACACCTAAGTGTACATATAAGAATAACATCTATTGGATGTTGGGCAGGGGGGAGGGGGGAGGAGGAAGGAGGGAGAGGGGACGGGTATATGCATACACAAAGAGTGCAATGCACACCCGAAGGATGAACATATTTGAAACTCGGACTTGAGGGGGAGGGCAAGGGCAACATACGTAACCTAAACATCTGTACCCCTCTAATATGCTGAAATAAAGAAAAAAAAAAGAGTGGCTCAGAGCACTTGGCTGAATTCCTGCGCTGGGGGACAGGGGGAAGGGCCGAATGGCTGCCAGGGCCCAGCCCCAGATTTGTACCTGGAAAATCTAAGAGCAAGAGCTGCCACCCAAGCTGCCTCTATAGCAGAGGAGGAGGGAGTGGGGTGGGAGTGGGCAGCAGAGTCAGCCCCACAAACTGGCATCTCCAAGAGACCTGGGAGGCCTGGACAAGCAAGGTGACCTTTCACCCAGGGGAACCCCGAGTGGACGAACAGTTAGTTGCCCAGAGCTGAGCGGCAAACAGCCAGCAAGGAATAGCCCGGTCAAGGAGCCACAGCACAAAAGCACCAGGCATGAGAGAGTGCGCCTGCCCAGGGCACTACTGGGGCAGGGAGAACAGCGAGCACCAGCGGCCTAGGATTTTGCCCTTTTCCTTTAATTGTTCTGCCCACTGGTCTCAGGCAGAGGAAGAGGTGCGGGGCCAAAAGTAGAGCTATTGAATAGAAGAAAAGCCCCCTCCCTAAAGCTGCCTCTTCTGCTGAAGGTTTCCAAGCCTGGGCTGTGGACAGAGACATTTTGGATTGGATGAAACATCACAGCTTTGGTTTCAGACTGGACTGGAGTTTCTAATACCGGAAAAACAAAATCATTCTTTAATAACTGACATCTTACTTAAGATGAAGCAGATTGAGCCAGGTGGAGTGGCTCACACCTGTCATTCCAGCACTGTGTGAGGATTGCTTGAGCTCAGGAGTTCAAGACCAACCTGGACAACATGGTGAGACTCCATCTCTACAAAAAAATAAAAAAATTAGCCAGCCATCGTGGTACACACCTGTAGTCCCACCTGCCCAGGATGCTGAGGCAGGAGACACACTTGAGCCCAGGAGTTTGAGGCTGCAGTGAGCTGTGATTGTACCACTGTGCTCCAACCTGGGTGGCAGAGGGAGATCCTGTCTCTAAAAAAAAGTAAAAATAAAAAAGAGGAACTAGATTAATTGTACCCTTCTCTCTCCCCTAGGGCATGGCTCCTGCTCCCAGAAAGCTCTTTCTAATGTCTACCTCTCAGCCTTTCATCTTTCGATATGAGTGGGCTTTTAAGAGGCTTGCAACCAATTTTCACCATCTCCTCCATTAAAATTCTGCATGTGGTTGCCCCAGGAGAAAAACACAACCACAAATCTCTCTCGGAATGCGGTTTATTTGACAGGAAAGGCTACGCTAATGGTGAAGAAAGCCAGAAGCACAGCGGATTTGGGGGTTCCCATGAAAGCCAACCCTCCCAGCCTGGCAAAATCTTCCTTATAAGTGTGTCCTAGATCAGGGCTGCTTCGCGCCATCTCCAAAGGCCCTTTCTGGGTCTCATCAACCAGCAGACACGTGGGCATTGATGTCACAGTGCTGTGATCACTCACATAAAGAGGACTGCCCTCTCAGCAGGTGCTCTGGTCTCTGTCCTAGAACATTTTCATTCTGGCGGTTGTGCTTCTGCCGGGCTATGTCTGTGATGTTCTCCGATGGCCAAGTTGAGAACCAGGCTTCTCAACTGCTAGTACGTTGCACTTGGCCCCTCCTCCTTCAACACGGTAGGGGTCTAGCCCCTCCCAAGACGAAAGACTCTGGGAATCAATAGATTCTGTCTCTGGTTGCCCCCACTGAACTGCATATACTGCCCATATGCAAAGCAAACTGGTTCACTCCCTTTCATATTTATATATTTAAAGAGTATATTTGAACATCTTCCCATGTTACTGTAGTTACACACTGTAGTTGTTTTCCCCATAACAGATCCCAGAATCCCTGCAAGGCAGGTAAGATGAAACCCCCTCCCAGCTTGGCTTTAGGTCAACTGTTTCTGTTATAGTCGCTTAAAAAGTCATGTGGCACCTTAAGAGGGAAGCAGGTTCCTCCCTGGCCAGTAGCCAGCGATAAGCCCTGCTCTCTATGGGCCCGGCCTGTGTCCTGACTGCCGCCTCGCAGAGGGCTGCCAGCCCCCCAGGCCCCTGGTCACCATCATGGTGGCTCCCAGCCTTCCCTCTGCTCTGCCCACCCGGCTCCTCCCTGTCTCTGAGTCCCCATGGCCCAGGAAGGTTTAGGATGAAGTGCAGAATTATTTGAAAATTAACCAAACCCAAAATAATAATTTTTCCTATAAATTTGAACATAGTTCACGAATTTTCTAGTTTTAATTTATTAGGTTCGTAAGAGTTATTTAAATATTCAGGAAGATTTTCTGTAAGTCAAATAATTAGAATACATAAAAGAAAAATAGAAACTATTATATTTATAAATATAATTTTAAAGGCTTAAGGGAATTTAATTATTAAGAAATAAAAATGCCCTTAAAACGATTGCTAAAAATGTAAGATAAAATATGTAAGATTTGAAATTTGTTGGTTGAAACTAACGCTTAGGTAAAAACTAGGTTTTTGAATTTATGCGTTTAATGAATGGGATATTAAAATTACAAAGTAGAGTAACCTCCGGTTAACCTTTCCTGCACCAAAAACCTCCTTCAAGGATACCAGAAGATGTCAAGGAGGAGGCTTCCCTCAAAGAGAGCCAGAGCGATCCTGACACCCAAAGAAGTAGAATGAAAGAATGAAAAGAGTAAGCATGATTCAAACAGGGAAAGTCTGGCCAAGTAAATACATGTTTATCACCAGGGGTTACAATTTTTATTTATTGCTCCATATTTTCATTATCTGGGCAATAATTTCAAGATGCATCGTATATCCTATTATTTAATGAATCCACTCTTCACTTATTTGTAAAGTTTCCAGGGGGTGTTGTCAAGCCTCTGTTTCCTAGCCCTTGCTTACAGGGTCCCTTCCATAGCCCCAAGAGGAAGCCCCGACAACCAATGTGCTCACAAAGTTATGTTTTGTGTAAATTTTGCAAACTCTGAGTATATAAATAACTATTTTAAAATTTAAATTACTGAGACCCAGAGGCATCTTAGCTGACTTGGGACAAAATAGAGCACTGTGGTTAAGACTGAGACTTTGGAGCCCAAAAGAACCAGGTACAAATCCCAACTCTAACATTTTCTAGCTGTGTGGTTCTAGGCGAGTTATTTCATCTCCCTGTGCCTCTGTTTCCTTATCCTTATAATGGGCATTCCAGCATTACTTCCCTGATAGATCTGATGTGAGCTAATCTACGTCAAGACCTAGCACATGGGTTACTGCACAGAAAACACAGCAGCACTTAGTGGTGGTGTTGCTGCTGTTTTACAGCTAAAATCAAAGAGTGTGGTTCTCGCTTTGTGTATTAGTCTACTCTGACTGCCATAACAAAATACCAAGGACTGGGCAGCTTAAACAACTGACATTTATTTCTCATGGTTCTGAGATCAAGATAACAGCAGATTTGCTTCCTGGTGAGGTCTCTTTTCCTGGCTTGCAGGCAGCCACCTTCCCACTGTGTCCTTACATGGTACAGAGAAAGGGAGCTCTGGTGTCTTCTTAAAAGGGCACTAATCCCATCCTGGGAGTCCCATCCTCATGACCTCATCTAAACTTAACTACCTCCCAAAGGCCCCACTTCCAAATACTAACACTCTGAGGGTTAGGGCTGCTACATATGCATTTGGGAGAATACAATTCAGTCCATAGCACCTTGATAGTTGAAGGCTTTGTGGAAGACAATCATGGGGTGAGGATACCCAGGCAAGGGATGAAGATGAGAGAGCAGGAGCATGTACAGAAGGCTGCTCAAGCCACGAGAGAGCTTCCTCCATTTAGGAAATAGTCCTCTGTGAATCCACACAGCTGCATTTGGCTCCCACTGCAGGCAAAGCTGTGTCTCAAATGAGTGTCTCTGATCTGTGCTCTGAGGTGCCCACTGGCCAGAGGCTTATGGAAGAGCTCATAGGAGAAGCAGGATTAGAGGGGTGGAGAGAAGGGGCGGTCCTGGCAGGGCTCCTGAAAGGCGGTAGGCATGCCGGCTGGGGCAGATTACACCGAGAGAGGAGCGAGGGAAAGCCCTTCCCAGTCATAACTAATGCTGGGGCTGTCCTTTCTTAGCCACTCATGGGACGTGTTCAGGGTAGGAAGGGCTCCTTTAACCCCCAACAAGCACCTGGGGAGGTACCACTAGGATGCCTGCTTCACACGTGAGCAGCCTGGGGCTTCGGGTGTGAAATGACTTGCCACAGCTTCCAGGTGACAGAGACAGACTGGAGCTCATGCTGTGGGACTCAGCACCCAGCAGGCCGCACAGGGCCCATCGAGGGCCCGTTCCTCAGGCCCCTGTTGCTCCTGCCCTCTACATGCCACTCCACCCACCATCGAGAGGCCGCTGGAACAGGCTTCCCATCCAATGCTGTCGGAGCCTGCGGAGCTGCAGGGCCGGGGCCCACCTCTCCCTCCTCCCCAGTCAGTCAGTCCTGCTGCAGGCTCGCCAGAGGGGCCTAGTCACCAGCAGCCCAGCCCAGTGCAGGCCGGCGGTGGCCTGCCCTGTTCCAGCAGCAGAGTGATGAAAGCCCAGATTACATTCCAAGGTTTCTCCCAGACTATAAAACCTGGAGCCCGCTGGCAGCCCCACCGCATGTGTACCCTGCTGCCCATATACCTCCAGCTCCAGCACTTGGGGGCCATGAGGGCGAGAGGCCTTCTGTGCCTTGGGCCTTGTAGGGAGGGATATGAAATGATGGGGTCGTCTGTGACTTTCTCAAAGTCCTTAGGCTTGACTCCGGGATGCCATCAGCAGCTCTGTCTTCTCCTTTTCCTCCAGCCAATGGAGGTCGATTTGAAAAGAGGCCATCTGACCAGGAGGTGGATCACACAGAGGGGCTGGCATCAGCAGGCAAGGGCTGCCCTGTGCCAGGCATCACATGCCTCTTTCTCAACTCTTGTGATCCCATTTTACAGATTAGGGGACTGAGGCTCGGGGTTGAGGTAATAGCCCAGGCTTCCACCAAGGTAACTGCCCAAGGCATTGGACACCCAGGATGGTGGTCAGAAGGAAAAGCAGGCTCTGCATTCTAGGATGGACTTGGGCTCAATCAGACTCCCCCATTTCTTTGCTGTGTGGGCTTGGGGAAGTCACTGAGCCTCTTTGGGCATCACTTTCTTTGTTTATAAGGATGGCTGCGAGGTTTAGAGATATGGGCAAAAAGCCCTTGGCACTTAATACATGCTCAATAAATGGCCACTTCTATCCTCTAATCCTCAGAAAGGCAGGTGGGGCTTAGGGGACAGAAGCGCACATCAGATGGCTCCAGCCACCAACTGGAAACCTGGCAAAGAGCTCCTTGTACCAGCGACCTTGCATGGAAGTCACGGGTTGAAAGGAAAAGCCCCCAAGCCCCAACCAGCCACAGGTGAGTTATCTTCGCCCCTGGGACAGGCGGCCATCCTTTACAGGGGCTCCCTTATCTTCCAGGTGCAGTAGCCCCTGGTGGCCCAGGTCACGGATACTAGCACCTTGGCCTTTTGGTGATGCGGGAAAGTGAATCCCGATGCTGGCAGCCACTTGAAGTCCAAGTGGGTCCTTGGCTTCACTCAAGAAAGAATTCAGGAGCAAGCCAACAAAATAAAGTGAAAGCAAGATTTATTCCGAGACTATAGAAAGTTAGAGAGGCCACTCCACAGACAGAGCAGAGGCAAGTTCTCCCTGGAGGGAACCAGCCCCCTGCAGAAGCTCTAGAAAGTCTACTCCCCAGACAGAGCAGAGGCTGGCACTCTCTGCAGAAGAGAAGTGCCCCCTGGTTCCTGTTGCCTTTCTATTTAAGCAACGGGCGAAACAAGGGGAAGAATACTCATGGGAGGGGCGGTGTTCCTCCACCATCTTGGTTCTAACCAGCTGGAACTTACCCTGCTTCCATCCTGATTTGATCAGGGCAGTTAGAAGCTTTGTTTGAGACTTCCTGACTCAGTAAGGCAAATGCTGCAGCAATGGCCAAACCAATGCCTAAGGCATCGCCCACAGCAGTGCCGGACCCAAAGCAGTACCTGCCACTTCCTTGTCTCCAGGGTGGTCAGCAGTTAGACCATTCCTCAGGTTTTTAAGTCATTGGTTGACAACAGCAGAGGGGACAGATGCTCCCCTCTCCTACAGCTTCCTCTTGTCTGGCTACCAAGTACGGGTCCTTGACTCTGAGCTCCCCTGCTGCCAGAGTGGCCCATGACCCGCCTCAGCCCAGCTGACCTCCAGTCCTGTCAGAGGTGGGACATCCCTCCTGAGAGGACCATGCCCTGGCTCTCTGGGGCTGGCCAGCCCCTTGGGGGACTCCTCTCCCTAGTACTCTCTGATGAGACAATGGGGCTTGTATTTTTTGTATCAAACACACATGAGACATGCAGAGACAGAGGGAACCCCTGTTCTATGCTCCTTGGCGCTGTGGAACTAGGGCCCCTGATGTGCACAGAATCATGCAGTACGAGCAGTGGCTCAGGCTGCATCTGAGTGCAAGGACCATAATCCCAGCCCAAGTGGCCTGAAAAACAAGGAACTTGGTGCCATATCTCACATAGCAGAAAGGCTGGAGGCACAGCATGCCCAGGGCTGATTGATTCAGTAGCTCAACCCTAGTCAAGGCTTGAATCTGCCTCTCTGTCCTTTTCATCGCTTTTCTCTGTCTCAGGAAGGCTGCCACAGCTCCAAGTATCACATCTTCACACAGTAGAGCCCAAGGACATAAAAAAGCCACATTCCAAGAGCACCCTCTGTGGTATAAGGCCTGAAACTAATATTAATATTATGTGCTGCCTTGACATCCGGTGAAATCAGGAGGGCCTCGAATGGCCTGACCACAAGTTCCCCTCCCGCACCGCCACCCTCACTAACAAGGGGCAGGCACGGTTCCTGCCTATCCCTGAGTAGTGGGCTCAATTCCCTGCCAGCCCAGAGAATTATTCAAACAGGCCAATCCCATTGTCAGGTGGGAATCAGGGCATCCCACCGTCTTACTACTGCAAAGCCTGCCCAGGCCCTGGTGGCTCACTCCCAAGTGCCACACCCGTGTGGCCAAGTCCTCCTCTTCCAAGCTGTGAGTATATGTGATTAATAAACTGTTGTCCATCTCGTCTGTCCAGTGTGTCCATGTCGTGTGTTGGGCCATCCCCATGACCCTGGGGTGACAATCCCTCCCTCATTGTCTGGGTGAGTGGGAGGCGATTAGCCGGCCACGGCAGCCGTCTCCCACCAGAGCATAAGCTCCATGCGGAAGGGCCTTTGTTCTGTTCAGTGTGAACTTCCCTGCACCCACAATGGTGCCTAGTACAGAGTAGGTGCTCATATAAGTGGAATAAATGCGTTAATGAAAACCGAACAAATGCATTCTGTCATCGACTAGGGCTGTGTTGCATGCCTGTACCTGAACTAACACTGGCAGGGGGCGTAGCGTCCCCATGATTGACCTAGACCCGGCATTTCGTCTGCCACGTGGGACTGAGCAGGTCCCAGGGTGCTGAGATGTTGCTCCCCCAGGCCTGGAAGAGGCCTCCGTCACCTGCACCCGTTATAATATAATTTTAAAAAATAATACTGTCTTGATCCAGTTTTGAGTCTCTGGTTAGAGGCCAGTTAGTCTGCTTTCTGGAGAAGTTAAGTCCATGCTCCAACCACTTCTACGGGGCTGTCACTGTGAGAGTCTCTCTAGACCACCACGCACCAGCCCCAATTGCCTGAGGTCATGCAAGTGTCACACTGCTAGGGACAGCACCTCTCCTCCTGAGCCTGCAAAATTATTTCAATTAATGGATTCACAGGGAGCCCATGAAACCCAGCTAAGCCCACCCCACTGGCCATACACAAGCTGCCCTGGCAGCTTCAATGCGCTGGCATGCTGTCCCCGGGTGCAACCCCCTGCGTGGCCCTGCCTGGCAGCCTGCTCCCCTTTGGCGCTGTAAGTAACAAAGAGTTCTGCCTTTCATCTCTCTGAGTGTCTTTGTGTTGTGTTCCCCATCAAAAGAACCTTTAAATCTTATAAAATAATCAGTGCTGTGAGCAGGATGGCATGGCTGTGGCCACTGACTCTTGCACAGCTTGTCTGGGGACTGCGCTTGGCCAGCAGTTGGTTCCAGACCACTGCGAGCAGGGTGGGGAACAGAACTTGAACTTGCACTTTAGCCTCGCTGCCTACTGCTGTGTCTGCCAGCGATTGCCCCGTCTCTCCCCACCCAAATTTCCTTGGCATGGGAATATTCGAAGTGAACAGTGCTAATCGGTTTAACTCCAGCCTAGACACCAGCCCGGGTGGGGGCCGGTCTTAGGGCAAGAGGTGTGCTGGGTCGCTGGAGCGGCACTTCCCAGGCAAGGCATTCGGTGTGTTGCTGGCCACAGTCCGCATTTGGCAGAGGCCCATTCCGCGGGCTCATCACTTCTTCAGCACCAATCAGTGTTTCTCTATCATTATTTGGGGCAGGACCCTGGTTTACCTGTGTCTTTTGAGTCACCCCTATGGAGGAAGGTGTTTGGGTCCCCCCCTCAGGGCAGAGAAATGACACCTGGCCTCATTGTCGCTGCTCAGGTGGGGTAGCTACCTGCCTGTCTCCTTTGCTGCTGTGTCCCTTGCTGCTGTCACCAGCAAACTGCATGTCACGCAGCACATTCCAGATCCCTGTCACTACTCCCGTTAGTGCCCTCGGAGACTCCTTCCCGGACGTACTTTGGCAACCTCCTCAAGCCTCCTGGCCACTCGCCCACGAGCTTCTGATGCAAAAACTGCCCCTCCTGGCTCCATGCTATATACCATTAGAGAAAAAAAAAATTGCTGACCACATACCGGGCCCTCCTGAAAATAGAGGCTCTCACAGACCCCAAGCCAGTGAGGCTCCCCACCGGCTGCCGTTATTCTTCGGATCATGAAAGCAGCACCCCCACGAGCTCGGCACAGCTGCCAAGGATGGAGCCAAGCCTGGGCCGCCCGGTGTATTCCACCTACGGGGGTGGCCTCCCTGCCCTCAGTTCCTTGCTATACGCCAGGATGCTGGAGGAGGCCCCGCTCCAGTGGATCCCTTGAGACTAGCCCAGTGAACAGCAGTAAGAATTCCTAGACTGTATAGATGGCACTGGCCACCCTCATAAAAATGACGGAGCTCAGTGGGCTGTGGCTGTTTTCCATCCCTTGGCCAGGATGTCCCTCACGGAGAACAGGACCCAAGGGTGAGCACAGTTGGCCAAGCTTCAGGCAGTTGTCTTCGCACGGGATGCCCTCATCAGCCAGTGGCCCATCTGCACGTTTACAAACTGTTGGGCTATCTCCAAGAGTCGTCCCCTTCAGGGTGAAAACTCTGGGGATCCCTTCCCTCACAGATAAGCAACATACAAATCAAAGTCGCACATGGTCCATATGTGCTAAGGCCACGATAGGAGGCCTTGCTAGGACACCACTTGTTCCCGTCCAAGGTTCAGGCACTACTAATAGTAACCAACACACACATTTCACTCCTGGGACCGTGATGCTGGGCTCTGCAAAAAGGTATTCAGTAGGACTCTCATTTAGCCCCAGGCCGCAGGCAGCCGGTTTAACTGAGAGGCCTAAGGGGCTCGTCAAAGAACTCCTTTCTAAATCAATGACAAATAAACTCCCAAATGTGTCTCTATCTTGCCCCACGGCTTAATCTCTCCTAATTCAAGGCCCCTTGGCCGACTCACACCTCACACTGACCTTCCCATCACTCTTACCTATATTTAAAGGTCTGTGTATTAAAGGCTGCCTTGTATCTGACGATTCATTATATGTGAAGCCCTTTAAAAATGTCACCCCTTGTTTTTATGGACTTTTGACCTGTCCCCATCTGATAAGGGCTAGAGTCCTGACAGAGTGCACCTACTCTTCAGAGACCCACTAGACACAGACAGCTGCCCATCTGGAATGAATGGGACTCATCTGAGCCTAGATTTGAACCACACAAAAACCCTTCCTCGATATTTGGGGTATAAAGGGTGGATAAGTCATCCAGACTACTCCTGTGATGCCCTCCAGGGAATTAGAATTAGTTCCCCAGGGCCATTCCCCTAGACAGGAGGACTACTAGCAACAGAAATTTTAAAAACTCCCCTTAGTAAGTAAAACTCACATTCCGAGATAATACCATATCCCATAATGATAAAACCAGACAACCCCTCCTTGGCCATAATATATGCCAGAGGAAAATCAACACCAGATGACAAGAGCCCGACAGGTGCAACTACACACCATTAGTGTCGACTGTTGGTCTTGCTCCTGAAACCACCAGCCTGGAGGCGCCCACGGGCCACCTCTCCCAAAGTGTAGACAAGCTGGACCCAGGACATTTATTGCTGTTCTTCCTTTGTTACTAGGGATTCTATTATGTTTCCTAAGCTTGCTGCTTGCTTAGCCCGTGACCCTGTGACATTCCTTGCTCTCTCCCAAAACGTACATTTCCACACTCGTTGGCCTAAAGAGAAGTCTTGTAGGTGTTACCACTCTCCACACCACAGCCACCACTACCAGCCCCTTTCCCTTGGTTACGAACAAATATCACTAATCATAGACCTCACTAGTCCATCAGGCCATACCTTCCAACAAGGTCACTGCTAGACTTGCCACCTTGACCCAAGAAATATACCTAGGCATTATTGTCATAAAAATATAACTCATACTTTTAACACAGTTTACATTTCCACCAAGATATTATTAGAGACAAAACTTTTTTATTCATTTTCTTGGCTAATACCTCATAAATGGGAAGCTTGGTCATGGGCTGGTCTACAAGGACGCCTTATACTTCTACTTGCTTTCTTTCCCTTTATCACTTACAATGAAATGTTTCTGATGAAATTTTTCTCTAAAAGTCTCCTCTACTATTCGGGCCAATCAAATAATCAAGCTCAAAACTGATGTCAGGACATCCAGGGATCAATTTTAATAGAGGCTTTTCTGTTTTGCGTTAACATTGGCTTGACCTCATTTTGAGGCCCCGGCTAGAGGCCTGTCAGTTTACCTTCTTGAGCAATTAACGAAGTCCACACCCAACCACTTCCCTTCTGGGGCTCCCACACTCTGGACAACCATGCACCAGCCCTAGTCGCCCAGGACCAGGTACCAGACAACTAGGGACAACCCTATGCCCAGAGTTTACAATGCAAAAGCATTCAAGTTATCCAGTCCCCAAGGAGCCTGTGAAACCTAGCTAAGCCCACCCACTGGCCATACACAAGCTGCCCTGACAGCTCCAGTGCACTGTACACTGTCCCCAGGTGCAACTCCCTGTGTGGCCCTGCCTGGCAGCCTGCTCCCCTGTGGAGCTGTAAGTAACAAAGAGTTCTGGCGTCCATCTACCTGAGTGTCTGTGAGTCCACCATGAAAAGAACCTTTAAATCTTATATAAGAACACTTTCTGACTTGGGAAGGTTGGGAAACACTGGGCCTGGGAAGGAAGGTGCCATGGAGCTTGTGGGGGCCCAGGACCTGACCAAAATCCGGATCTTGACCAAGGAAGAAGGCAAGGTGGGGATGGATGTCTGCAAGGTCAACCAGTTGTTGCTGCCAGCTCACGTCTGTCCCCTGCGTGTCCTGTGCCAGAACCATCATGTAGGCACTGTGACAGCCAGGAAGGATGGATCATTCACTTACACCCTCACTCGGTCACGCACTCACCTTCACTCGCCCATTCACTTGCTCGTTCATTCACATACTCATTCATTCATTCACCAGCTCAGTCATGCATTCATTCACTCACGCACTCGCTCACTCATTCACTCACTCACTTATTCTCTTACTCATTTACTCATTTATTCATTCACTCATTCCTTCCTTCACTCCCTCACTCATTCACACACTCAGTCATTCACTCATTCACTTATTTATCAGGCATGTATGCTCTAGGCCTTAATGATAAAAAGATAACCAAGATTGTGCTTTCCTTGAAAATCTCCCAGGCTTTTTCCATGGGAAAATACATCATTACTTCAGGAGAAGTGCTGTGTAAACGAACTGCCACAGAGGCCTGGGAAGGAGCTGACCGGGGGATGCAGGAAGGAGAGGCTGCGGGGCCCTAGAGAGCAGGTGCGTGAGTGGAGAGGGTGAAAGGCATTCTAGGCAGAGGGTCCAGCGCAGGCAAATGCACAGCCACAGAGAAGGGCAGGGAAGGGCCTGGTCACCAAGCAGAGGACCGTGGGCGCCCCATCAGACAAGTTCTAGGGCAAAACGAGGAGCACGAAGGGAATTCTGACTGTTCTCCATGGGGAAGGAAAGGAGTGCTGGTAGAGAAAGAGACGATGTTGAGCAGGGATTTAAGAAAGTGGGGCAGCCTCGTGGAAGAAGCATGGCTCACGCACCAGGCATGAGACAGCTCAGAACACAGCGCTTCCTGGCCCGGCTCTAAGATCTTACTACACACACGAAAAGGTACCTGTGTGCGGTGATGGATGTGTTAATTAGCTTGATTGTGGTGATTATTTCACAATGTATACGTACATCAAATCATCATGTTGTACACCTTAAATACATATAATTTTTATTTGTTAGTTACACCCTAATAAAGCTGGAGGGAAAAAAAATAAAACGAACAGTTGGAGCTGATGGAAATGTGGTTGCGGGGATGGTTTTGCAGTGTATGCTGTGACATATCACTCATCAAGTTATACACTTTAAATTGTCCAGTGCAGTATACACCAGTTATATCTCAATGAAGTGGTAAAACTAAGAAAAGAAAAAAGAACCGCCACCACCAAGAAAGATTCAAGGGAGCATGTGCGAGGTCATTTGTTCTATCAAGAGTAGCCTGACGGCTCCCCAGGGGGTCCCCGTCATACTTGAGCCAATCCGTTCACTCATCCCCGTAAATGTACTCCTCACAACTCCCTTCCTAACTCAGAAAGAACAGAGAGAACCAAACCCCCAAATTAGTACAGCGGGTCCAATGCGTGGGTGTGACAACTGCCACCACGGAGCCAGGTGATTCAGGTTGGAAGTGCGCTTGGCAATACGTAGCACCAAATTGCAGTGAGAGCACTATTCCCTTTTTAATTTTTTACATAAAGCATTCTTTTTATTTTATTAATTAGTTAAAATAAAACTAAAAAGTTACAAATGGGTATATGGGGAAAAATAAATTTTCTTTCCCTCCCTCTCCCCCAACCACCCACCTGCCCTCCCAGGGGGCAACTGTTGCTACCAGGTCTCTGTGTCTGTGTCCAAAATATCCTAGGCATCTAGTAGCAGGTGCCAGGACAGTCGGGGAAGACTGGACAATTCAGCGATTACTGCTGGGAAAATTGGCCAAGCATATTAAAAAAATAAAATTGGATCTTTACCCTTCACCATACACAAGTATCAATTCCAAACGGATTGAGTCCTAAATGAGAAAATAAAAACCACGATCTTAGGATAGGGGTGACTTTCATAAAACACACACTAATGAGGAAGAAGCCTGATCAATTCTACTCCAGTCAACCCTGGGTATGCTGGGGGATTGGTTCCAGGACCCCTCACGGATACCCAAGCCCCAGGATGCTCAAGTCTCTCACTTGGCCCAGTATCCAAGTGTTCCGCAGCCACAGATATGAAGGACCAAGGGTACATTAAAAAACAAAAGCAAACAAACCTCAAAACTTCTGTTCCTCCAAAGACAAGTCACACAGTGGGGAAAAAACATTTGCAAAGGATAAAACAATTACAGAACTAGTACCTGAAAATATAAAGAACACCCACAAATACCACCTCAGACCCCTCGGATTGGCAAACCTTAAAGAACTTGATGAGACCGGCATTGGAGACACGTGGAGTGACAGGGCCCCTCTCTGGGGAGGGAGAGTCAGTCCCCACCACCTCCCGAGAGCAGCAGACCAGATTGCAGCCACCTCATGCTGTTGTTGGGGCCACATCGCCACACTTTCTCAGGCCCCCATGGAGACCACAGAATCTTCTAGAATGTAACCCTGCTGTTTGGTTTTCATGGTATCTGTTTTCAGAGCTCCTTTGTATAAGGCAAATGATGCTGGTTTTCCTTTTAGAATGGTGACAATGTTTCCACTTAAAACGGGCTGTTGTTAGGCAATTAAATGAGAGAGCGTGTAAAACAGCAACCCATGGAAACGCCTGAGCAAACCGGAGCTGCTGTTCGAGTAACTGGCAACGAGCGCTCCCACCCACACTGCACCACCAGAAGGCAGACGGAAGCCCATTTTGTGCACCCCAAGAGATCTGGGAGATGGAAAGAGTCTGTGTCTGAGCTGGCTGAGGACTGACAGCAGAGGAGGCACCCACAGATGATAACAGAGCCGGGGGCCATGGCAGTGCGGTGTGGGCAGGATGGGGGAGCAGAGGGATGAGGGGCAGTTTATCCCCCCTCCCAGAGCCGGGGCTCAGTGGGCAAGAGCACCCAGCCCTCTGGGCCGGCGGTGCCAGAGCAAGAGCCAGAGGTAACCAGAGAGGCAAGATGGAGTCTTCTGGGCCTGAAGCCAGACTCTCAGGACCGCTGAGCCAGGCCTGAGCTGAGGGGGTGCCAGTAAGTGGCAAGCCTGTCGTCCCGTACGTCCCAGCTGGGTGGGCCCCCGTCCACTCTCACAGGTCCAAGAGGCCACTCGGAGGTGAAACCTCCAGAGCCAGCTCACGGGGGGTCTAAGGCCTGGCGAGGCAGAGAAGAGGCATCCAGCTGCCACCCTGGGTGTGTGGCCTGGTCCACGCATGCCAGACGTGGTGCCACCAGGCGGTGCAGTGGGAGCCACAGCGAGGAGGCCTAGAAGCAGTGCGTCCACTGAGGACTGGATTTCCACTGGGCCTGAGAGACTTTTATTTGCTGATGAAAATTCTAGGACCCTTTTGAATGTGTTTTCCTTCCCTAGCGTAGCAGGGCCACAGTGACCCCTTAGAAGAGTTCAAAGTTAAGAAACGCTGACACCCGCAGTGTCGTCCTTTGGTTTTGTTGTAGGCTCAGCCGCCGGCTGTGGGGCTGGCTCACGTGGCCTTCCCAACTGCTTTGCAAGAATCGGCAGTGTGGTGGCCCATGCAGTGACCAGAACAGCGACTTCTGTGTGTGGGAACCAGAATGTTCTCTAAGGGAAGCTTCATCCAAATAGGGGAGGAAACTTTTCTTCTGAGAGTGAAGGTGTGTGACAGGGCCGCACACGTGTGACAGTGGAGAGCCCCAGGGGATTGTGAGCCTCTATTGGTGCCAATGCCAGCTTCCTCGTCTTGAAGTTTACCTCATGCCAGGCACCGTGAGGGGCATTCAACACACGCCATCTCGTTACCACCACGGGTAGCCCTGTGAGAGAGACAAGGAAACTGAGGCACCGAGAGGTCAAGTGATTTGTCCGAAGGTGCACAGCAAGTAAATAGCAGAAGGGAGATTTTAATCCAGGTCCCAAGCTCCCGCTGTCATCTGAGGGCTCTCTGAGGGCTCGCAGAGTGAATGAATGTCTGTTGTACATTCAACATGAGACCAGAGGGAAGGCGATAGTTGTGAGAAAACAGCAGCGTAGCCCTGACCCAGCATGTGGCTGTCTTCGGGAAGGTGAAATGCAGAAAAGAAAGCCAGAGGCCAAAAGTCAGAACTGCCAGGCACCTAAATGGTCAATTCCTTCTTGTGAGAAGGAAAGCTAAGGCACAGGGCGGTAACAAGACGATGGCCTGGGGCAGCCCAAGTAAGCAAAGAGCTCAGAGTGATCACCAGCCAGGGGCCTCCTGGGGACCGTAGGCGTGCCTCCCGTCCCAGCCTCAGGTGTGCAACCACCTCTGTCCACCCGTGCCTCTACCCTGTCTTTTGGAGGTTAGGTCGAAGAAAAAGGATGTCCCCAGAAATGGGTCTCCTGCCCCAGCCGGCTGAGTCTGTAGCAGGCAGGACTTCCCGGCCGGGTAGAACGAAGGGACCGTGCAGGTCAGCAGGCCGGAGCCAAGGCGTGCTTTCCTCTCGTAGATTTGCAGTTTCAAGATCTATATTTTCTTTAAGGAAAAAGTGACGTCCCTCTCCCACCCTCAGCCTCACCTCTACCCCATCCCCAAGTCCCGTCCCCAGAGGAAACCACTGTGAAGAATGTGGCTTCTGTCCTTCCAGGTGCTTAGTGACAAGCGTATATTTTCTTAAAAGAAAAAAACGTGGATTATGCTTTATGTATGGATCTGTGACTTCCTCTTTTTACCTCCAAAGGACATTCTCCTGGCCATCCTCCGTGTCAGCACACAGATGTCTACTGACTTTCCTCCATCCCTGTCCTCCCACGGTGTCCTCCCACGGCATGGATACAGACCCCTGTGCTGAGTGGATTGGACACAGGCCTTTGTGACAGTGTCCGTGCTTTCCCATGTGAGGAGCAACTGATCGGGCTGGGAGCAGGTGGGGAGAGGCTGTCATATCTCAGAGGACCTGGTAGTGCCAGGTTCTGGGCTCTCTGATTTTTTGTTTTCAGAGAAAGGGTCTCACTCTGTCGCCCAGCCTGGAATGCAGTGACATCATCATAGCTCGCAGCAAGCTCAGACTCCTGGGCTCAAGAGATCCTCTGCCTCAGCCTCCCGAGTAGCTGGGACTACAGGCGTGCACCACCACATCTGGTTGATATTTTTATTTTTATTTTTGAAAAGACGGAGGTCTTGCTATGTTGCCTGGTCTGGTCTCAAACTCCTGGCCTCAAGCAATCTTCTTGCCTTCGCTTCCCAAAGTGCTGGGATTACAGGTGTGAGCCACCACATCCAGCCCGTCTCTCTGATTTTTTAAGGGTTTTGGAGGAGGCGATGGATCTGAGAGGTGACGGAGTCTGGGTGTTTTGGGAAGATGGCAGGGCCCAGAAGGAGATGGATCTAGGAGATGACAGGGTCTGGGAGGTAACTCAGAGGGTACGGGTCTGAGTCATCCCCACAATGTAGTGGCCAGTTCTGCACAGTTAGGAACGCTCCCCAAACAAGCCGAGCTGGTCAGATGTGGGCCTCCTCTCCATGGGCTGTGGCCGCCACCCACCCTCTTCAGCCTCTTGTTTCCTGCGCACCTCTGAGGTGCCCCTCCCGGAGCCTCCACCTCTGTCATTCAGGTGGGGCAGTGGCGAGTCCCCTCCCTTCCTCTGAAGCTCACCTGCTCTGAATCATAGACCAAGACCTGGGGCTGCCAAGAGCTTTGCCTTCCTCTTCCTTTAGGCCCTACAGCTGGAAAAATGGGTCTGTGTGTCAAGACAGGAACCAAGTCACCCGAAGGATACACATTGTGTCACAGGTGGCAAGTTTAGGAAACTGATTGAACGCAGCCCTCTGGGGCTGGAGCGTTCCTCGGCTTTCCAGAACCTGTGGACATGTGCCTGTTTTGTTCCTCCCTCTCTCCTTTCCTTCCTTTCTTCCACTCCCTCTCTCTCTGTCAATGGCACTCACGGCTCCGCCCATGGCCGGGCACCGCGATGAATCAGCAAGTTCCTACTACTCTCCATAAAAACCTTCCATTCTTCTTTTCAACAAGTTTTTGTATTCTACTTGGTTGAGATTTTATTGTTTTGTTGTGTTTTCTGATCTCTTACTGTTCCTGATCCCCAAGGTCCCTGAGCCAACTCAGAGACATCCTGGCTGGTCCTTGCACCCTTGTTTCTTTGGGCTCTGTTCCAAGTGTTTGGCACTGGCCAAGCATTGCAAGGACTGAAGAAACGCTGGCACTCGCTGGACCCCACTCCCTTCCCCCCGAGGACTCACACTGTCTGCAGGTGCAGCGGCCTCACCTCCACCTCCCGTGCGTGCCTCCCTGTCCAGCGTGGTTACCTGTGCTTGCTTGTGGCCCTGGGAGAGAGCATTTGAGACTTAATGAATGGACAAGTCACTACATGGAAACAGCAGCTCGGAGAGGTAACGAGTTTGCCTCTCCAAGAGTTCTAAAAGATAGCACGCAGAGATGAAAATAGTCGCCTTGATTTGGAAGAATCAGGGGGCATTAATACAACGCTCTTTTTCTATATTTTCTAAGTGTGGGTGTGTTTTTTCCAACAGGCAATAGAAATGTTAAGAACAGTCTGTAGCAGGAGAGTGCCCACTGCCACATAGGGTGGGTGGCAGAGGTCTCCCTTTCACTCCCCTTGTCTGAAGAGCCAAGTGGCTTCTCCAGAAAGTGGGTTCCTGGTCATCCATGAGGGAGTCAGTTCCCACAGGAGGCCTTTGGAGGAAGCCCCAAGTAGAAGTAGAGATTTGAGAGTGAAAGGGCTGGGGGCCAAGGTCATTCTGAGACGGACTTGCTAAATTCTGATATTTACTCAACACTGCTCCAGAGCCTAAGAAGGCAGGCAAAGGCTACCTGAGGGGTGTTGTTAGTGAAACCCTGAAGGAAGGTGCTTGGCACTGGAGCAAGCCAATCTAGCCCCAAACCTGCTGAGACTGCATTCCAAGGACCCACTGGCCCTGCCCTGCTCTGTGTGTCCGATGTCTCAGGCAAGTTGGGCCAAATTCCCGGTGCAACTTGCTGGGCAGGTTGTGAACTCTTGTGTGGAGGTGCACGGTCTGGCCCCTCTGTAGGGCAGAGAAAATGGGCTCCAAGCAGGGAGCAGCAGGGACCACTACTCTTGGGGCTGAATGGAAGAATAACTAAATTCAGTGTGTGCTTTCATACCCTTTGCATTTCACCTCTTTTCCCTGAGCCCAGCCCACCTGTGGCCTTTCCAGCTTTGCCCAGGAGCCACCTGGCCCCCAGCACAGATCGAAGGCCTTCCTGCCCCCAGGCCCTGACTGTGCCACTTCCTTGACCTGGCACCCCTTCTTCTTCTTCCCTGAGCATCCAGATTCCACGCAGCCCCACAGGACCCCCTCAAACTTCCCTGTCAGCATCAATCCTGTCCTCCTCTACTTCCAGAACTTTCTGCCTGTGCTATTTCCTTCTGCCCTGAACTCCTGTGACTGTTTGTAGCCTGCTGCCTCCCCCTACCCCACCGCCTGCCTCTAACTGGTGATCTCCCGTGTGCTCGAGGCCCTGCACTGTGGGGTGTGGGGCCTGGTGCTGCGCCTGTGTCGAGAAAGCTCTCTCCCTTCACCTGGTAACCACCACCCACCAGCCAAGGGCACCCTGGGCTGGGCCAGGCTGGGCCAGTGGATGCTCTTGGGCTCCCTGCATGCTCCTCCCAGACCAAACAACATGGCGCATTTATTATGCTGTGTCTGACTGAGAGCTGTTCCCTGCACCTCATGATAAGCTTCAAAAAGGCAGGGGTCATGTCCCCCTGCTCCAGGGCACCCCCATTGCCCAGTACTTCCTGAACTTGGACTGATGGCAGGGGACTCTATTCAGTTGACTGTTATATCTGCGGGGCAGGCACAGAGCTGCCACCTCTAAAGTGCTCAGAAATGGGGCTCCACCGTGCAGCCCACACCCACTCCAGCCTTCTCGTAGAACAACTGGTCCATGTGCCACCTGCTATGGTCTGAATGTTTGTGTCCCCTCAAATTCATATGCTGAAATCCTAACCCCCAAAGCAATGGTATCAGGATGCGAGACTTGGGGAGGTGATTAGGTCATGAGGGTGGAGCCTCATGAGTGGGATTAGTGCCTTGATAAAAACAGGCCAAAGAGACCCCTGATCCCTTCCACATGTGAGGACACAGGGAAAAGGTGCCATCTGTGAGCCACAAAGTGGGTCATCACCAGATACCAAATTTGCCTGCACCTTGATCTTGGACTTCACAGCCTCCAGAACTGTGAGAAATAAATTTCTGTTGTTTATAAGCCAGCCAGTCTATGGTAGTTTGTTACAGCAGCTCGAGCAGACTAAGACACCGCCCCTCAGCATTTGACCTGCAGTCTCGGGGAGAGTGTCCAGTGCAGGCCCAGCCCAAAGAAGGCCCCAGCCAGCTGTCTATTAACTTGAGAGTGAGGTCCCTTTTGGATGGAACTCTCCTACAGAGCAGGGACTCAATCTTCTGATTCACACACCTTCCACCCTCCATCCCCGCCCCAAGACACCCAGACAATGCCGGCCCCTGTTTTGTGCTCAGAATCTCAGAGCTTGGTGATGACTTTCTCAAATAGTGACAGAGTGCCCCATCTCCCTAGAAAAAAATCCTAGAAGAGGTTCGGGGGGCGGGCAGGGGCCTTCCCCTCTTTGTCACTGGACGCAGTGGGGGCACAGTGCCCCGCGGGTCCATCAAAGGACCACAGTCTGGGAAGCAACACCATTCCTGGCTTCCTAGTTTGTGGATTTTGTGCAGTAGGCACAGCGGCAATGGGAACGAAGCCTGCTTTCTGGAGTAAAGAGGCCTGATGGCCCACCATGTGGCCTGGGCATTTTATCCCCAACTGTGAGCCTATAGGGTGGGTGACACCTACTAGAAAGGCTCTGTGAGATTGAGTGAGGTCATGTGGGCAAAGCGCCCATGCCAGTGCTGGGCACTTGGTAGGCCCTCAGTAACAATGGCTCCCCTCCGCCCTCCGAGGCCCCGGCAGCTGTGACTGCCTTTCACCTACCCACCAGCAGGTGCCCCCATTGCTTCATGCCATCTGTGGAAGCCACAGCTGTGGGTGACTGTGTCCCTCGGACAAATAAAATCTCTGGGGGGAGGTGCAGGCCCAGGGTAGCCCTCTGAACCCAAGTCTTCATCCAGCCTCCCCATCCAGAAGTGGGGGTGACAACCCCCAACTTCCTTGTGTTCCCAGTCGGAGGAGGAAAGGTCCTGTTGGCCTGGCAGAGAAGCCCCAGGAAACAAGTGCCCAGGGCCATGGTTACGATGACCACGAGGACTGGATTTGGGAGGCTGCAATGGTCTGCATGGAGCGTGGCATTGACTGGCAACTGCCCATCTTGATCAAGTCTTCATCAAGTAATTGCAGCTTTGGAGGTGCAGCATCACTCAGGTTCAAGGCTGAGCTTCACCACTCAGCCGCTGTGTGGCCTTGGGTAGCTGCTTAACCTTTCTGAGCATCTGTTACCTCATCAGTAAAATGGGAGTCATCTTACCGACCTCAAAACCAATTGCACCTGCTACTATTTGTTGGTGACTCCTGCCCCAAGAATCTTTCCCCAAGCACATCCCTCCCCCTCAAGCTCCTCCCATTTCAATACACACAACCTCTTCCTCCCTCAGGCTGGCATCGCAACCACAACTTTCCGGTTTCTACTTCGTAGACACCCTAGGCCATGTTATTAATTTGACAGAAGCTCCAGATCCGCCCCAGACCAACCCCCTCATTCACACCCACTATACTGCTAGGAAGACTGAGGACACTGCAATGAGTTATTATTGGCTGAGTTGCTTTTTCATATCCTGCTGGAAACCAAAATATGGCCCTGGGCTACTGATCAATATGAACCCCCTAAATCATCAGCAAGGGTCCCAGAGTGCCCTAGGGAAGCTCTGCTGGGAAACGAAGACAGGCCCATCTCTACTCACCAAGGCTCTCGATCTTCAAACAGGGTCATTCCACTTCCTCCTCAGGGGCCAGGCACAGGCACTGGCTGATGTTTACTGAGTGCCCACTGCAGGCTGGTCCCGGTTAGGTGCTGAGAATGTGTTATGGTGGGGAGGGAGATGGACAGATGGCGGTAGGGGTGGGGGACGCCCTGGAGAGGGCAGAGTCTGGTCAGAAGGTGAACATCAGACAAAGGACCCCAAGTAAGATGAGGGGTTCACAGAGACAGGGACAAGCCCCCTTGGCCTTGGCCAGCTGCCTTCCTAGTCCTCTGAAGCCTCCTTAGAGATTGTTTCCCCTTACACCTTTACCAAAGGAGGGCTGGAACTGTTGAGCGTCACTGAGGTGCACCAGGGAGCGGAGCCTTTTCTCCAAAGTCTCAGACCCAAGTTTGAAGGACTTAGCAACAAAGGCTTGAAATAAGTAAGAAAACCCAAACCAAACCAACAGAAACCCTCAAGGCCAGGCAAAGACATTATTAAGAGTTGACAGGACCTTTGTGTTTTCTAACTAATATATACTGATAGAAAGTCGTCAAGCAGCCTTGGCTGGATTTGCTTGAGGTAGTCCTGGCCCCTGTCAGCTGTGGCTCTCTGTGGCTGCCTGGCTTTGAGCATTGTTCCCACTACCGTCTCCTCAGGAGGGAGAAGATGTCCTTTCAGGGGCCAGTGGATCCAACTATAAGATGCTCTAGGTGAGTGAGGATCTGGGGGGAGGGTCCCTGACAATCCCACAGCCCACTGTGTCCAGCGAGGTCCTGTTCTGGGGGCTGGGTGGGGGGCCCGACACAATGGCACCAAGGTGGCAGGCCACCAGGGCTGGCAGCTCACAGAGACACAGTGGGATTTTCTCATTTCAAATGCTTGGTCCTTTTCCACAAGCAGTTAGAATGGGGAGCTCATGGGTGTGCATTTTTGCTTTTGAAAATGTGTCCAGGGATGTACTTCTCTCCACAGGGACTGGGAAGGAAGGGGAGCTGGGCAGAGGGAAGGCATGAGGGCGCCACAGGGGAGAGGAGCCCCTTGTCCTGCTGGCAGGACCTGGGGGTGAAGCCGGAGAAGCCCTGGGGAGTCTAAGCCGGAGGCTGAGAAGCTGTTTTCTTTCTTGGCACAAGGCAATCTGAACTGGGGCAGATTTTAGGCTTTGGTGTTTATGGGAGAAAACTCGGCAATAATACTATTAATACTAAAAATAAACAGGCAACTACTGGAGTGGGACATGTGTTTTAAAATAAAGGCAAAAAGAATAAAGAAATTGTATTACAGAAATGACCAAAAAACCGGGCAAAGGACCTGGGGACAGAGGTCGTCCCATCCGCATAAGTGTCGGGCTTCTTGCTTCGATAGAAAGCGATGAATCTCTTCTGGTAAAGCCTCTTTCTGTCTCACGGATTCAGTGCGGACCTACCCGACCACCGCCACCACGTGGGGCTGGCACGGCTGCTCATTCTCAGCCAGACACGCAGCCCCCGCACGAAGTGGCGCGGCCCGGGAGCAGGGCTCGTAGGAGGCAGGGAGAAAGGGTAGGCGGCAGAGCCCGGCTCAACGTCATCCCTGCAGACCCCCAGCCTGCGGCGCCGGTCGGGACTGGAAGCCTGCGCGCAGAAGTCGCGCACGCACATTAACACACCCGGCGGAAAGAGGAGGGAGACTCAACTTAAGAGTTAAAACAATGGTGACCCGAGGGTGCCATAGTGGGAAGGTTTCGGGCGGGTCACTGGTGGTTATCATTCTTAAGAGATGAAGCCTTGCACCTGCGAAGCGTGCAAAGCGTGAGAAGCGCCTCACCAAAGTAGCTTTGTCGTGCTCCCCGCAGGAGGTGGTACCCAGGGGTGGGACGCAGGAGTCAGGCTCCCGAGCGCAGCTCGGCACGCCCGGAGCGCACCCTCAGTGTGGTTGAGGGTGGTGCCTGTGGGTCTCCTGCCCGGTCCCCTGGGGCTGGGGGCGGGGCGGCCTACGGCCGGGGCTCCTCCCTCTTCTGCCCCCGGCTCCCCTGCTCTTAACCCGCGCGCGGGGGCGTCCAGGCCACTGGGCTCCACGGAGCAAGCCAGAGGTCAGTGCAGAGCCGGAGCCGCGCGCGTCCTGTCCCGAGGCCCACGCCAGCTCGCCGGCATGGCCCCTGCAGCGGCGTCGGGTGGCAGCACCCTGCCCAGTGGCTTCTCGGTCTTCGCCACCTTCCCAGACTTGCTCTTCGTCCTTGAGTTTGTGAGTGGCTCGCACGCCCCGCGCCCTGGCCGGGGAAGGGACGGGATGGGCTGAATCGCGTGCCTTAGTGGGGGCTGTCCCGGCCGGATCCGCAAGCTGCGCAGGTCCTGGGAGCCTTGGGGTAGCGGGGACAGGGTGAGAGAGCTACCACTAGAAAGTCCCCTTCCACCTCCCAGATGTTTATCCCCTTCTAGACCAACAAAATGGGGGGAAACAGTCTCCAGGACTGTGGTGGAAAAACCAAATTCTCAACCTGGGTCAGATGTTGGAAGCGGGCCAGGCGGAGTCCATTCTTTGTTTGCCGGTTCCGAAGCTGCGCGCGTAAAGAGACCCACTTCTCTCCGGCGGAGCAAAGGAAGCTCATCCCCACCCTCTGCCCCTGTCAGAGAGCAGTGTCCTTGTAGCAGCGCCCGGCTTTCCCAGGGAGAGGAGTTCGTTTAAGAAAAAAAAATCAGCAAAAGAAACCTTAAAATCGTTAGAAACCTTAGTATTACCAACCGAGATTTGGAGACGGGAGTGAACTGAATCCGGATTATTCTCTCCTGGCCTTTTAAAGTTGCTGGTGAGTGAAATGTATCTGTGACAATTTGGTCTGGAAATAAGAAAATAGAGGCCATAGTTTGCTCCACCGCTGTAATTCTGCCGTGTGTGTGGAGCGGGGGTGTACGGGGAGGCCAGCGAGAGCTATGGGCTGTTCCTTGGCTGACCTTGAGCTGTCCAGAGACTTCTGCACCTGCAGTCCGCCGCCTTGCGCCCCTGCCTGTGACTGAGGGAAAGCGCTTCCTACTGTGGGCTCCTCGTAAAGTGCTTACTGTGTCTCCAGCCGTCAGACCTTCCTCAGCCTCAACTCTCCAGGGGCCACTGGCCCTTGCCTGGGAGGAATCTGCTTTATTTTATTTACTCTGTGGGTGTGGTGTGTGCAGCCGCCTTTCCTGTGCCTCCACGGCAGAAGCAAAGACTTGGAGAGTTGGTTGGGAAAGAAGGTGCTGGAACCTGATTGTTTAAAAACTGAACCCCAGGTTTTTATTGACTGATTGCAGGGTGGAGGGTGTGAACATAAAAGAGAGCAGGCTCTGTCATCCATGAAGGGCTTGGGGGAAGGGGCAAAGAGAGCCAAGGTTCCTGGTAGCAGGGATATCACTGAACCTGTGGTAAGAGTTGAGTTCAGCCCAAACCTGGTTGTATCCAGTGACTTTCTTCATAGCCAGAATCAAAGAAGTGACCTTTAGAAGAACTCATGGACACCAATGAGCCCCACCATTTGTAGCTAGGGACCCCCAGGCCCAAAGTGGGGAGGGCTTGCCCAAGGGCAGCCAGCTCTCCAACCAACTCTCCTGCCTTTCCACGTTCCTCCCATGTTCCAGATCTCCAGGAAAAACCTGGAACAGTGACCAGCTGAATGCATTTGACACAAGTACATGGCAGATGCAGGAATCCTCCCCAGGGCTGGCTTATACCCCAGAGCACACACTGGATTGTTCTTTTCCCCAAAGATTCATCATGGTGCCTCTCTTTATCATCTCTTAGCCCATGTTTGTCCAAGATTGCATTCCTGAAAATGATCATAGTGTCCACAACCTCTGGATAAGTAATGGGTGGTTCCTTCAGAGATTTTACACAGAGGTATTTACAAAGGTAGTTTTGTGACCAAAGAAATGATGTCTAATGGTGAGATGTGATGGAGCAGAGAGGTTTTAAAGCAACAAAGCTCTTCTTAATGTCTCTTAAATTGCCTGAGTGACTTATCTTGCCTCCGTAGCTGTTTGGGGAGCATTATAACAAGATTCATGATAGAGTGTGTTAGCTGGGCTTTGGGCTTCTGCAGAAGGCTCTTGTGCACCTCCTTCCTCTTGCCCTTGGGAGAGCTGGGCTCAGGTGGCAGAGGTGGGTGGGCCTGGCTTCACAGAAGGGATGGCCACCCAGTGCCCTCTCAGCCAAGGGAAGGAGTGGCCCCTGAGGGTAGGAACAGCCCAGCCAGGCAGGGTGATCTGATCTGTGGGGGGAGGGGACAGGAGGCTCCCACCCAACCCACCAGCCCCACAGAGAGAGGTGGCGTGTGGGAAACCTGTGAAATACTAATTAGTGGAAACTTACTCTTCCAGTGTGGTTTTGTGACCTGCAGTAGGAGGGGCTTCCTGAAGAAATAATTCCCCCTTGCAGGGAACATTTCCCTCTCGGCTGTCTTAGAAGTTGTTTCTCCTCTGCCTCAGCTCTGTTCCCCGTCCCCTCTCCCCACTTCCTAGGAGACCTGAATGCTAAGAAGTTGTCTTCTCTAGAAATCTTCCTCTCTATGTAGGGTGCCGGCTCACAGGTACCTGGGAGAAGAGAAAATCAATCCCAATCCTTCAGGTTTTCCTCGGAATGGATTGTAAATACGAAGGCATGAGTTTTGATATATGGAGGAAATGCAGAATTAAAGGATCCAAGGAGACACTGGCCAACCCTAGGAGGGTTTTTTTAAAATTAGGGAATATTACAACTCAAAAACAAAAAGACAAACCACCCAATCAGAAAATGAGCAAAGGACTTGAACAGACCTTTCTCCAAAGAAGATACACAAATGGCCAAGAAGCACATGAAAAGACACTCAATATCATTAGCCATTAGGAAAATGAAATCAAAATCACAAACAGATACCACTTCGCATCTATTAAGATGGTTATTTTACACCAAAAAATGGAAAATAACAAGTATTAGACAGGATGTGGAGAAATTGAAACCCTTGGACATTGCTGGTAGGAATGTGAAATGGAAAACAGCTTGGCGGTTCCTCAAAAAATTACTCTATGACCCAGCTGTTCCACCCCTGGGTATACAACCAAAGGGTTCAAAGCAGGGACTCAAGTGCATGTACATGCATGTTCCCAGCAGCACTATGCACAGTAACCAACAGGTGGAAACAGTCCAAAGGTCCATCGTGATGCACTGGATAAACAAAATGTGCTATATCCATACAGTGGAATATTATTCAACCATAGAAAGGAATGAAGTACCCATCTATACCACCAAGTTGTTAAACCTTGAAAACTCTATGTGAGGTGAAAGAAGCCAGACACAAAAGGTGACATATTGTACGATTCCATTTATATAAAATATCCAGAATAGGTAAATCTGTAAAGACAGAACACAAACTGGTGGTTTGCCAGCGATTGAGGGGAGGGGGAAATGAGGAGTAATTGCTTAATTGGTACGGGGTTTCCTTTTGGAGTAATGAAATGTTTTGAAATTAGATAGAGGTGGTGGTTGCACAACACCGTGAACGGACTAACTGCCACTGAACTGGTTAAAAATGGCTGGTTTTATGATTTGTAAATTTCACCTCAATTTGGAAAAAACAAAAAAAATGAAGAAATATTTCAATTACTACAGAAGAATACATATAATATTTTAACAGGTATCCACATAATCATTGCCCAACTTTGTCAAATCTTAACATTTTGCCTTATTTGCTTTTTAGTAGTAAGGAATTAAGGCTTTTCAGATAGCATTTCAGCCCCCTGGACATCCTTCTGTTATCTTATTCTCTCTCTCCTCCCTCCATCCTCAGAGCCACCTGTAGGCTGAATGTGGTGTCCATCACTCCCAAACACGATTTAGGCGATTACTGCACACATATCCATGAACTACACATGGCATTGTTTTACATGTTTTCACACTTTCTGAAAACAGTATCACACTGTACATATTCTTCTGCAACGCGCTCTCCAGGCAGCATTATGTTTTGAGATTTAGACATGCTGACGTTGTTTATCCATTCTTCTCTTAATAGACATTTGGCTATTTTTGATTTGCTACCTTTAGCTATTGCAGGTAGCATTTCCAAGAACATTCTCCTATTTGCCTCTGTAGTTACATGGTGGAATTTTCTCCCAGAAACACATGGAGAATTTGACTTGTTGGGCCATTTTCATTTTCCCAGATGTTACCACTTTGCTGTCCAAAAGGGTTATTCCAATCTACACACTCCAGGAATGGATTAACTGAGAAGTTGATGAAGTTTAATTAAAGTCAAGACCCTTCACTTACTCAGGCCCCTTTCAAGATCCTGCTTAATTTGTTTCCTTTTATAAAGAAGGTCCCCAAATTGTATAAGCTTCAGGCTAACTCTGACTTTCCCTGGCTCCCACCAACAGCGTATGAAAGTCACCATTGTTCTTCATCACTTGGTAGTGTCAGACTTTATAATTTTCTGCTAGTCCAATGGGTGTGAAATGCGTGATTATTTTTTAAATCTGTAGCCCAGTGAGTTGTTGATGACTCACAGCTCAGATTCCCATGCCTGACCTCTCAGTGGCCTTGGAGGTACAGATGGTCAAGGCCAACAGTGTGGAACTCCACTGCACTTCCACGGCAGGGGAACTGCCCACTGGAGCAGGTGAGGATGGAGGCTCAGGGTGGGGCATAGCAGCCTCATCTTGGCCCATCACCCCTATCCGGGAGCTCCTGATCTCTGAAAGCTGCAGGGTCCTCACAAGAAGAGGAAGGCAGGCCCAACTAGGTAGTGCAACCCTGCCTTTCTGAGCACCCCTACAGCCATAGAGGCTATGCTGCTACTACAGGTGGTGGGATCACAGGTGCACCCCTATATAGTCCTGGGACAAAATGTCCAATGCTGTCCTTTCCCCCAGCAACTCAACCCAGGGCTTTACTTCTGTCCTATTCCCCTGCAAAAAGTGCCCATCCAGTGAGGGACCTTTCCTTTTGGAGCCAGTCTCTGTCTCCTTCTGCTCTTCCTCCTCCGTTCTAAGCCAGGGGCTTCATGACACTTGGCCACCATTCACAGAACAGGATGTCCACATGCCTCAATGTGACCAAGGCCCCCAGGGACAACTCCTCCCATGGAGTGCAAGGGGAGATCCCCCTGCCTTTTCAAGACTTGTGAAGGAAGTGCCTGAAAACAGGTGATGAGACCATTAACCCGACTCCCTCCTCCCTGGCCTGCAAAGGAGGTGGAGTCACCAAAGAATGGTTGGGAATTACCAGAGACAATGCTTGTGGCTTAAGAGAGACAATGCCTTGGACCAGTGTGTGCTGGGAATGCTACCCACCCTCCAGGGGCGGGGCCTCTCCTCTGTGCTTCGGGAACATGGGAGACAAAGAGAAGTAGTGCCATATTTGGGGGTGAGGTGGGGTCGGTGAGCCACCTGGAATTGGTTTGCAGTTTTGACTCTTACGATGAACTGAACATAATAATTACTAAAATGACACCTCTCTGTGACCCAAAGTGACTAGACTTCTTATTATTTAAGAGCAACCAGACACATCTTGGGACCTGCCCTAGAGTTTTACCCAGCTGGGGAAGGCTGGCCCCACAGAGCTAGGATTGGGCTGTTAAAGCAGTTTTGTGTTTGGTGGTCCACGTTCTGGCTACATTGGGAGGGGAGTGTGAGAACTCCTAGGAGACAAGAGATGTCGAATCACAGAAACCTCGTTTTCAGAGCTGAGAGGAAACTGAGGCTCAGAGAGGGAGTGGCTTGCCCAGGTCACTCCAGGGTCCCGGGAGCACTTCTTGCATTGATAGCAGGTCACCCAAACACCTACTCTAAGGGACCCTGAGTAGGCAACCCTGCCTGCCTGGCAGCCCCGGGTAGGGCTTGAGTCTTTTCTTTCCCCCATAGAACGAAGGGGCAGCTCAGAGTCATGGGGCGGCTCACACCCACTGGGCCTCCTTGTCCAAAACACACCCTGCAGGTTCTGAGTCACTAGGTCCAGGGAGGGTCCAAGAATCTGCATTTGATAAGCACTGCACACCCTCCACTGATTCAGCGAGATCTGGAGTGGTCATCTGTAGGTCAGGGCACCCCCTTAACATTTTCAAGGGGGGACAGAATGGTGGGAACAAGTTCCCAGTGAGAGGCAGGGGCAAGGAGCCAGGTGCTCTAAAATTCTCACGGGTTCAGGCCAGGGACCTCCTCTGTTCCTGAAGAAATTTTCCTGCTGCCCCAGCCAGAAACCTCCCCAGCAGTGGCCAGGGAGTGGGGCTGGCCCTCCTTGGCCAGCATCAGACAGTGGCTGAGTTGGTCTTCCCTGGCTGTGTCTACCAGCTCCTGGCCCTGTCCCCTCTCTGTAGCCACTTAGAGAGGGGTACTGCTTGATACTGCTGGGGATTTTCTCCTTTCCTCCTCTCCAGAGGGAGGAGAAGTGTTTCAGATAGAGGTCTCTCAGGGGTTTGGTGGAGTTGAGAAGTGACTTTTCCGATTTTTCAAGCACCAGAGGCCTGCTTTGATCAGGAGGCAGTGACTGAGCTGTTCTCTGGAAGCTGCTAAGTGTGCTGATGGGCTCAACCGTGCAGGGTTGTCACACATGTGTCTTCACAACCGAGCTCTATTTTAAAAGTTTGCCTTTTAGCTTTTCGAAAGTAACTCCCCCACCTCACGGGGATGGGAAAATGCCACAAGAGGTACAAAAGTGCCCTCTCTGCCCACAAGCTTTCAGGAGAGAGTAGGAGGACCCAAAATGTCAGGGAAAGCTCACGCTCAGGTTGGCCAGGGACAGAAGCTGACTGCACCTGCACCTGCCTCCCAGCCGGCCAGCGGGAGAGCCCGGGCCAGGTCTTTGCAGCCTCTGGAGTGGTTGCCTTTGCTCTGGGGCCAGGACACAGTCCCTGAGAGAAGGGGCTTGGGGCGGGCACTGGGCCACCTGGGGTCTGCCTTGCCCTGGGATGGAGCCAGCCAGTCTGGAACTAGGTGGGGGCTGGGGCTGACTCCTCATGGCTTTCTAGCATGAGGGGCTGCTTAGGTTGCATCCCTGACCTGAGCTGGTCTAGAGTTTCCTCCAAGACTGTCCCATCACAGTCCCTGGACCTGGTGCTTTGGACCAACAGTCACCAGGCACCGGTAGGATACCCCAGCAGGTGTTCCCTTGTGGTGCTGATGCACGTAGTAAGGTCAGTGAGTGTTGGCACCCCTTGTCCTTGAAGCAGGAATGCCATGGGGTGTGTGGCCAACTCTTTCTCACGGGTTTCCGATTGTCCCCAGGAGCGTGGAACATGGAGCAGGTCCCTGGCAGTCTCTAATCGTGGGGACTCCAAATTGCCCTCTACACTCTGGTGGGAAGGGTTGGCTCCTGGCTGGGCACCAGCAGCACAACTATTTCCTAGGGTCATAAATGTACTGGCATTCTGTGGCTTCTCTGCCACTCCTGCCTCTTTCGTAGCTAATGTTCTACCTGGCTGAGTCAAAACAACCCTAGTACTGAATCATTTTAATGCCCCAAGGCCCTGGGGCTTGAGAAAAATATGTAGGACATTAAAGGAAAGCCTTGTGGGCAGCCATAACACATCAATATACACCAGCGTGGAAGAGAAAGGCCCAGGGCGACACGGCCAGTCTGAGATGACCTGAAATTCCAGGCCAGAGCCCCAGATTCCTGCGACAATGCTGGGAGGGGAAGGGGGCAGGAAGAGGAGTGAAGTCCCGGATCCAACTTTGAAAGGGATGGGCACTTCAGGGACGGGTCAAATGCGGAAGGGCAGATGGTGATATGCCCTGGCCTGCTAGTGGTTGGGCGCGGTCTCGATGGTGGGCCAGGGGACGGGAACGGCAGGCCCGTGTCTGCGGAAGAGAGATGACATCCTTCGGTGTTTGATCTTTCACTTGTGTATGAGTCGTAAACACAAACGTTGCCATTCTTTTCCTCTGAAGGAACAGAGCCTATTGAGACTCTGGCAGTGGAGGCGGGGAGGGAGAACCCCCTCCCCACACACCCCACCCCGCCACCTCCTTGGCAGCTCTCCCAGCTCAGCGTGAAGACTCACACTATGCTCTCTCCCCATGTTAATAGTCTCATGGCCATTTCCAAAGCCCACCCTAGACATGGGGGGAGGGACGTTCATGGTAAACTGCTGGGGGGACACCATAGGTAACCGCCACAGCCATGCAAGCCCAGACCTGGGCCCTGGAGCCGAGTGGGCTTGTCAGAGCCGGCCCCCAGCAGCCGTGGGAATGTGGACAGGCAACGGTGCCTCAGCTTCTGCGTCAGTAAAATGGGGATGTAGCAGCACCTACCTCAAGGATTGCTGCGAGGATTAAGCAGATGTGACACACACAAAGTTCTTAAAACTCTGTACATGCAGGTACTGCTCAGTAGCTATTAGGTGCGGTTTTTGTTAATGAACCAGCTCTGAGATCAACCGGCCAATCTGTGCCAACAGTGGCAATGGGGGAGGAGGTCCTCAGATCCATCCCTCACCACCTGTGCCTTAGGTGCCCTCCTGTACCGTCCTCAGGGCTGGGGGTGGGAGTGAGATTTGGGATCGTGCTGGGCTGTTGAGGGCACACTTGACTTGTCCCTGGGGTCCCCGAGTCCTGCACAGACACCACCTTCTTGGGGCTCTCCCAGTGGCTCTTCTCTCACTAAGGAACAACTGAGGGGCAGAGGTCAGTGTGTCTCCTGCTAGGAGCTGCCCCTGGCCAGTGGATGTAGTGACAGCCCTGTCCTGTCTTCTGCCGCGGCGGCACGATGCTTCTCGCCCAGCCAGTCTGCTGCCGGGACAGGTGGGGAAAGCAACGCAAATTGCTGCATCTGCCCGCAGGCATGGGAACCAGTTAGCGGTGAGCCTGGATTAAACCTTTCGAAAGTGATTTGTCATCTGTGTCAGTGTGTCTACTGTCTGGAAGGGCCCTGGTTCAGGGAGGGGCAGCCTCTGGCACAAAACTGTGCCCTCACCTCCCCCAGCCTCCATCCTACCCCGAAGCTGCTTGGCAGGCAGGGAACAGTTGGATTAAGGGGCCTGGCAGGGAGGGAACCACCCAAATTGTGAGTCTTAGGACTCTTTCTAACGCCAGCCACAGAGCTTCTGCATCTCCATGTGTGGTGCGGCGTGTGGGAATGCTTCTGTGTTGGAGGCGGCCCCTCAGGCCCGGTCTTAACCATCACCTCTCCCTGGAAGCCCACCCTGATAGCCCCCTCTGTGGCACTCAGCACACATTCTGCAAGCTCTTGCTTGTCTGTCTCGTGCCTACACCCCGAGTCTGCCCATGTCCCTGGCACAGACCAGGTACTCTGAAACATTCATTCTCAGCAAGCACTGGTGGGAAAGGGGTTGGTGTCGTGTCTCCCACCTGGCTAGCATTTATGAATCACAAGATGAGTCCTTGACCTCAAGGACAGACAGAGGGTGAAACTGACAATGACCACCACTTCCCAAGAGACCCTGGGGATTCCGATTCCCTGGGACCCTCTAGAGAAGCACTGGGCCCTGGGTGGGCAGTTCCTCCTCACCTTTTGCAGGTATGCACCTGTTTTGTTTGCTTGCTCACATTACTAACCTACTTGGCGACTCCCATCAATACCTTTTGTTTTTCTTGCATTTAAGCCACTCCTGTTTGGTCTAGCATTTCCACAGATTTTGTCTCTGATGGGTGGCTTGCCTGGTATTTTTCACAGAACCTCCTGGTTTCTATTTATCCTGCTGAGTAAACCAGGGGTACAGGTGTGGTAGGTGAAATTTTCCGTCCAAAAGAGGACATGCCTGTCGGAAGACCCCTAGATTTGTGGACCTGAGAAGAGTTTTCTCTCACTGAGGAACTAGGGGCCGTCCTCTACCTGCTGACTATATTAAGCCAGCAGTCATTTCGTCGTGCTGGTGGCAGGTGCTGTGGGAGAGAAGGCTTCCCGGGGCTGGAGCATAGGTGGGATCGCAGGCCAGAACAGGGGGCTCTGCCCAGTCCACACCTGCCTTGGGAATATCATCTACGGCCCCAAACTCCGCCCTCCTCTCTTTGAATCCAACTCTCTATTTCTTCACAAACAGACTCAAGGCCCCCCAAGTCCCGGTCTTGCCTTCAGATTAGATAAAGGGACACTGTCTAAGCCTACCTGGGGAGGGATGATGGCCTGATAGGTCCACCCGGAAGGAAGAAGCCTGCTGAAGAAGGGGTCAGGAGGGGAGAGCAACTGGCCCGGGTAAACTGAGTCAGATGGCCCACACACCACTCCTGGTGTTCACCTGGGGAGTAGCCCCAGAGGCCAGACTCCCAACAAGCTGCCTTTTCAGCTGACAGAGGGAGAGAGAGTCACCACACAGAGGCTTTTCTGACCCCTTCCCCCGACCCCTCCCCATGGGGTCAGACAGGGGTCCTATGAAAATTACTGGGTGCTGTCCCTGTCTTGTGTGACATTTTTAGCTGGTCATCCTCGCTGGGACCCTGATACTTTGTTCAGGGCCTGAATCTGCCCCTGGTGGACCCAGAGCTGCTCCAGTGAGGCACCTGTTTAGTGCATGAAAGAATGAATGCATGAGTGAGTGAAGGAAGCCTGCCCTCTGCTCGCTGGAGCTGGGCTCCCCCACACGGGGGAGGGGCTTATACCAGAACCAGAGAACCCTGCTGTGTCTGCTGCCTCACCTCTCAGACCCATTCTCTGAAGGGAAGAGCCAGGGGACCTTGGGGAAGACTTGAGCATTTAGGGGTCTTGGATCTTCACCCCCCACACTCCCGCTCTGTGCATATTCATTCTCCCACCACCTGGTGCATGGCGACCTCTTGACTTCACCCTAGTGTCAAAGCCTGTTTGTCCTGTGGTGCCATTTCCCTCTGCAGTAACTCACCCTTAACCCCCCTCTCCCTACACCTGCACGCACACACATGTGCATGTGCGCACACAGGCACATATACACACCGAAGCACACGCATATATACACATACATATAGGCACATAGACACATGTGGACACACACACATATACATACTCACACAGGAAAATGCCCCCCACCCTCTATCTAGCTCACAGAATGATTAACTGTTTTAGTCAATCACCCTTTAGAGCTGGGCAGAGATTGCTCTCCTGGGCACACAGTTATTACTGGGAAGATCATTTACACACAATGTCCTCCTGGCGCTGAGATAACCCTTGACTGCTAAACAGTTCAGTGAGTGAGTATATTGCCAGCAACACGAGATGGGTTTGCTGTTCCTGGTGACCTCAGGAGAGCACCAAAGAGCTCAGAGCTTGCAGCCCTCCCAGCAGATGGAGACGAGTCCTTGTGTGCCCCTCATCTGGCCAGGACATCTTTTCTTTTCCTTCCTGGGGAGGTGATTTTTGCCACTTGACCCGAGTGGCAGGATGGCTTGGCATTTGGGACACAGCCTATGTTCTGTGGCCAGTGTCCTTTACTTCTCAAGAATGCAGGGCACAAGCGCCTGTGCACATATGCCTTCAAGGGTGCAACCACATGCTCTGCTGAGCTGTTGGCATTTCTGATGCTGGGCTCCGGGGGCCACGCCACCAGATATGTAGGTGGAAAGCCCTGTGTGGGAAGACCTCTTGGCTCATGTCTTGATGAGTTATTGGAAGAATTCCTGCTGGTGGATACCCTGACCAAGTAAAATGGAGCCCTAGAAAAATATGCAGAGAATTTGAGCAAGCCCTCTGCGTTGACCTCGGATGCCCAAGTCCTGGGGCAGAAACACTAGGGATTGTGGATGAAGAGTTCTTTCAGCCACATGCAATGGAAACTCTAGATGAATCTCAAGAATGTGCCAGAGAATTTCTTTTCCCTCTTTTATGATCAAGGCTCATTGTTTGAGGGAAGCCTTTCTCAAATCTTTATGCTCTTTGTGTTTCCTTCTACAGAGGCGGGCACATTTTTCTCAACTTTTGGTTTCTGGAAGACCGTAGGTTTTTCTCTTTTTGATATTTTTGAGGTTATTTTTAAACTCTGGCTCTCAACAAGTTTTGGAGTGGATAATTGTGCATATTGAGTTCATAGACCACTGGAATTTTCACATGGTTACAGGTGAGACTTGGCTTCACCCTACGATGGCTGTGACAGCAAGCACCCCTAGTGGTGGCCATGTGCCAGCACTCTGCAGATATAACTCATTTCATAATTACTGTTCTTGATACTGTTGAGGTGAGGGGATAGAGATGTTAAATAACTTGCCCAGGGACTGCAGGTCACCCAGCTAGTAAGTGACAGAGCTAGCTTCAAACTCGTTAACTCTGGATCTAAAGTCTACACCTGAACCAACATAGCCTGCCCTCCACGGATTAATTCAGAAAGAGCAAGTGAGAACCCTCTCTGAGCTCATGCATGAGCTCCTCGGAAAACTATTTCCTGAGGGAATTTTTTCACAAAAATCATTTGATTGGATGGATGTGAGCACTTTGAAAACCTTTTGTCCAGTTTTGTACATTATCCCTGGTTCTTTGAGAACCTCAGCTCTGCTCAGCACCGCAAAATGGACTGAATTAAAAATTGTAGACTCCAGCCCCAACACACCTGTTCACAGACAACGAGGCTGTATCCTGGCATTTAGAGGACACCCAAGGACCAGCTGGTCTCATCTCATGTTCAAGGAAAGACAGGGGTCAAAGCTTGGGGAGAGGAGAGGAAAGGAAAGGAAGCTTTAGGGTGTCACTGCACACCGAGAAGCCAGGCCGGAGCTGGAGAGGAGTGCTCAGCTGGCGTTGCAGGGAAGCTGGGCATTTGAGATAGGAGCCATTTCCTCTTCTGTTTGACATGCTTGCATTACCAGAAGATCATCCACAGTCTTATGTCATGAAAACACTTTACAAGACCTTTGGCAAAGAGCCTGGAATATCTTTTCCTTGTCCTGTAACTCTCTTTCCAGTTGAATCAGACTCTTGGCATGAGTCCTGGGCTTTTTAAAGCTGACAACGTATAGTCAGGATTGAAGACAGTAGTGTTGACTCAGGCCCCACCCCATTTCCAACTTGGGGCACTGGGATTCACACAGAGAGCTCAGCATATGTGGCCCTCAGGCCACCCAACCTGGAGACCACCCTGCCAGCTGCACCATCTCCCGTACGATGGACAGTGGCCGGGGTGCAGGTGCGGGTGGTGGGAAGACTGGCCTGTTGCAGAGATGCACAGACATGAATAAAGTTTTCAGAGTAATGCCTCTGAACATTTGCCGCCTGGAGGCTTGAAATCACCTAGAGTTTTCTTGATGAAGGAAAATGCTTGAACCCTCACCTACCCCCTTGCTGTTGACAAATATTTGGCCAGTGGGGTGCTGAGGCCAGGCTGGAGCGATTGCCTTCTGCCCAGGAGTGCATTATCTCACTGGGTGCGGGTGCTGGGTTGTTCTCTGTTTGCTCTCTGTACACTTAGTAAGTGGAGTGGGGTGGGAACTGGCTTTAGTGCCCGTGATTCACACTGAACCTCAGCTCTCCTTGGAGCGGGGCACAGAGGCTCACCCTCCCGTGAGTACCGTCTCCTGCCACTCCTTGACCCCACCTCTTGCCTGGCTCCCTGGCCTTCGGAAGCCCTTGTGGTTGCTTCAGCATCCTCTGGACTTGGCATAGGCCCTTTCCTCCCTCTGGAGAGCCACTCCCTGACCCTTTGGCCTGGTTAACCAGTTAAGTCCACCACTCCCTTCAATACTCAACTGAAGCCATGCATAGTCCATGCGTTGCCCCTTAAAGCTGGTTGTCAGCCTACATTGTAACTGGCTGCTCAGCCTCCCATCCCTGGGTGTTGAGTAGTGCTGGGCATGGTGCCAGACACTTCACACTCACATCCAGTCTCAGCCAGTTCACACCAGCCCACAGCCTGGGGAGACCTGCCAATTTACAGAGGGGACGCCAGGCCCAGAGGCGAGTCCCTACTGCAGCCTCCTGCAGTGAATTCAGCCCTCTGAGGACACCCTGCAGGAGTTGGCATGAGAGGAGGGAACCTTCACCCATCACTGCTGTCACAGCTGCCACCGTGCCCTGCACTAGAGTCTCACAGCGGCCCACAGCTCTTCTACAGAGAAGACCAGAGCAAAGGGACGTGCTCCTAAGGGAAGGGGCACAATTCCGTGGCAAAGCTGGAATGGGAAGCTGTTTCCATTTCACAGACATCTGGCTGGGAATAAAATCTCTCCTTGCTCAGGATGGTCCTCTCAGAGTGGCCCGGCACCATCCCCAGCACCCTCCAAGATGGCCCCCATGGCCCTTCCCGCAGCACAGCCACCCTGCTCTCCTCCCTGGGCACCTCCCAGGCAGGGCTGTGAGGGGAAGGCCTGCTTCCCCCTCCTGGGAGCAAAACCCTGTGCTGAGCATATTACCTTCACATGACTTGTCACCTAGAATATGTTTCTGGAGCAGAGGAGGACGGGTGGCACCCTTCCTGTAAGAACGTCCCTGGGAACTGGGGGTTCCTCAGCTCTTTCTGGCTTGGAGGCTCCAGAGAGATGAGACACACTCCCCAGGGCCCCCCAAATGGTGGAAGACAGTTTGGACCATTGTGGGGGCTATGACAGTAGAGATATTTTGTAAAAGTCCCCTTGAGAGAGAATGTGTCACCTTGAGGACATTGTGCTAAAGGAAAGAAGTTACTCACAAAGTCCATATATTATATGGCTCCATTCGTGTGAAAGTTCAGAATAGGGGAATCTATAGAGACAGAAAGTATCCCAAAAATGGAAAAACAAGCACCACGTGTACTCACCATCAAATTGGTATTAACTGATCAACACATAAGTGCACATATAGGAATAACATCCATTGGATGTTGGGCAGGGGGGAGGGGGGGCAAGGGCAACATATGTAACCTAAACATCTGTACCCCCATAATATGCTGAAATAAAAATAATAATAATAATAAAAATATTAAAGACAAAAAAAGTATTAATAAAAATAAGAGGATTTGTTCTGTAAAATTTGGATTCAGTCAAAAGGCTGCGCTTAAGGACCTAGAAGGCCACGTGTGGCTTTAAGGCCTCAGGTCCCCACCCCTCGCCAAGGCTTTGCCCCGTCTCTCCGTTCTGGGGACACAAGCCTCCCAGTTAAGACACCACCTCTCCATTCTCCTCATTCCCCTGTTCAATTTCTAAGAAAAGGTGACCTCCTGATGCAGATGTGAGGTGACATTCCGTCACCTGTTCGCTCTTGAGAAGAGAATCATGGAGCACTTCCTGGGGCACTGGCCCTGTGCTTGGCCTCAGGGTATAAAGACGTAACTGACCCTTTCTGCTTTAAAGGAGTTCGCAGTGTAGACTGGAGCACAGAGACAATACAGTGTGGTGAAGGATGGATGGACGGATCGATTTATCGATGGGCGGGAGGGAGGATGAAATGATCATTGATTCAGTGCCTATTGTGTTGTCCCTTGTCACCCACTACCTTCCTTAACACCAGCAACCACTCTGTAAGGTATATATTATTTTCCCAGATTTGTGGGTGGGATTTCAACTCAGGTCTGGATGGTGCCAGAAACCGTCTTCCTTCCACATCATCTTGTGCAACAGAGATGTGTAAGCTTTGTGTAAGCTTCCCGACGGTGGAAGTTTCCTCTCCTTGCTCAGATCAGACCCAGATCACGGCCTCCTGTGGGAAGCATTCTTAAAACTCTTTCCTCCACACACACCTCCCACTATACCAAGTGCCCCTTGCATCTTTTCTTTTTAGTTTTTATTTCTAAAAACTCTTACTGTGGAGTATTTCAAATATATACAAAAGTAGAAGAATAATATTAATGTAACGAATCCCATGTAATCATCACCCGGCTTCAACAAACATCAACTCCTGGCCACTCTGGTTTTTCTGTATTCCCTCTTACTTTCCTCCTTGGCCAGGCATCATGCTAGTTTCTGTGTAAATATTTCAGCATATGGTTACTTATTTCTGTGTATCTTTCCTTCCCTGGGGCTGGTATCGGAGTCTTTTTCATCCTGGAATCCCCAGTGCTCGGTTGACTAGACACTACCCACAGTGTCCTTATTAAATGAGTAAGTGACTGAGTCTTGGGTGGGGCCATTAGCAGGTTCCTGGTGCATGATTCTGCCCCAAGTCAGCTCCTCAAGAATCTGGTTTCTCCGCAGGGCCAGCCTGCACCCAGCTCTTCCGGAGGCCACGTTTCTTAGAGTGCATTTGTGTGAGAACCTTTCTATTGCAGTGATCTGGGACTCTTTGGGTGGCTGATAAGGCCTTCTCAAATATGGCTTCTCCTGTGTCAACATCCCGCGGGCATAATTACATTAGCTGTGCAAACACACAGGCGAAGGGCCGCTGGGCTGTGCGTCATCTGGCATTAGCGTGGCCTCTACCCAGACGTCCCTTGGAAGCCCTGCCAGGACAGCAGATGGGCCCGGCTCAGTCCCTCAGGGTGCCCCCGGCATCCCAGCTGGCCTGCAAGGCCCTGTTCGTTTGCATCTGATTTCAGCCCAAGACGACCCACAGAGCCGGTCAGCCCTGTGGCCCCGTGGCCCTATGGCCCAGCTACTTTTCTGAAAGTGGCACTGAGGGGCAGTTTGACTGATCATTGGGTTGCCAGCCACTATTGAGCACCTACAGTATGCTAGCACCTGTTGGAGTCAGAGGAAATAAGACAGAGACCCAGCCTCAAAGAGCTTTAGATCTGTGGAAACAAGGAAAGCTCTAGAAGAGAATATTTGTGATGGAAATAGCCGTGAACCCACCCCACATACCTGAAGGCCTGTGATTCTTTTCTCTGTCTCTGGCTGGCTCCCTCAATCAGGGAAGCGTTGAGATAGCCGCTTGGAGTTTTGAGGCATTCCCTGTTACAGGCCGAATTGTGTCCCCTCAAAAAAGACATGTGGAAGTCCTAACCCCTCCAATACCTCAGAATGTGATCTTATTCAGAAATAGGGTCATTGCAGATATAATCAGCAAAATTAAGATGAGGTCATACTGGAGTAGGTTGGGCATCTAATCCAACATGACTGGTGTCCTTATAAGAAGATGGCCACATAAAGACAGGAGAAACAGGGAGAATACCATGTGATGACCAAAGCGTAGAGTGATGCAGCCGCAAGCCAAGGGGTGCCAGAGACTGCCAGCAGCCACCAGAAGCTGGGAGGGGCAAGGAAGCCTTCCCTAATGGATTTCAGAGGAGCAAGATGGCCTAATAGAAACTTCCAGTGATCATCCGTCCTTGCCAACACCAAATTCAACAACTATCCTCCCAAGCAAACACCTTCAGAAGAACCAAAACTTAGGTGAGTGATCATACTACCTGGCTGTAACATTATATCAAGGAAGGAGGCACTGGAGAGGGAGGAAAAGACAATCTTGCATGGCTTATGCCACCCCCGCCCCATGTCCCAGCAGTGCTCTGTGTGCCTGCGGAGGGGAAAGTGAAATGATTGTGAGACTTTTCATTGGAAGTCGGGGCTGTCCTGGCACAGGGGAACACCACACGGCACAATTCTGCCGGTGCGCACAAAGGGAGCATTTAGACCAGCCTGGCCAGAGAGAAATCTTCTGCCCCAAAATCTGAATTCCAGCCAGCGCCACTGCCAGCTGACAATAAACAGCCTGGGTCCTGGACTCAATTTGTTAAGGCAGTCGGGCCACAAAGGCTGCAGTCCTTGGGCAGTTCCTGTGACTGTGCTGGCTCAGAGCCAGTGGACTTGGGGTGCACCTGACCCAGGGAGACACCAGCAGTGGCAGCCACAGCAGTGTCTGTGTCACCTCCCCTTCCCCACTACAGGCAGCGCAGCTCAGGAGTCTTCTTCAAGACACTCAGAGAAAGGAAAGAGAAAAGTTGAAAGGACACTGTTTTGCAACTTGGGACCAGCTCAGGCACAGTAAAATAAAGAAGCACCAAGCAGACTCCTGAAGCCCCCGAGTCAAGGCCTTAGTTCCTGCAAGGCATTTCTGGACCCACTCTGGGCCAAAGGGAAACAAGCTGCCCTGTAGGGAAGGACCCAGTCCTGGCAGGACTCAACACCTGCTGACCAAAGAGCCCTTGGGCTTTGAATAAACATCAGAGATAGCCAGGCAACAGTCACCACAGGCTTTGGGTGAGACGGGGCTGGTGTGACCTGGCACAGGTGGCCACAGGGGAGTGCCCATGTCACTCCTCCCCCAACCCTAGCAGCCCAGCACAGAGAGCGAGGGATCAGAGTGAGAGACTTTGCCTGGTAATCCAGGGAATCTTCCCGTATCTTACCCAAATCCACCAAGGCCATATCACCAAGAATCTGCAAGAGTCACAGCATTACTGGGCTTGGGGCACCCCCAGTGCTGATACAGCTGCAGTGACCAAAGACTTAGATCGTAACACTCAATTCCCTTTGAATACCTGGAAAGCCTTCTCAAGAAGGACGAGTTCAAATAAGCCCAGACTACGAAGATTAAAATAAATACCTAATTCTTCAATGCCCAGACCCTGAAGAACATCCACAAGCATCAAGAACACCCAGAAAAACATGACCTCACCAGATAAACTAAATAAGGTACCAGTGACCAATCCTGGAGCAATGGAGATCTGTGACCTTTCAGACAAAGAATTCAAAATCACTGTCCTAAAGAAGCTCAGTGAACTTCAAGACAACACAGAAAAGGAATTCAAAAGACTATCAGAGAAATTTAACAAAGAGATTGAAATAATGAAAAAAAAAAATCAAGCCGAAATTCTGGAGTTTAAGAATTCAATTGACAAACTATGAAATGCATCAGAGTCTCTCAATAGCAGAATTGACTAAGCAGAAGAAAGAATTAGTGAGCTTGAAGACAGGCTATTTGAAACGACATAGTCAGAAGAGAAAAAAGAATAAAAAAGAATGAAGCACACCTGTAAAATCTACAAAAAATCCTCAAAAGGGAAAATCTAAAAGTTATTGGCCTTAAAGAAGAGGTAGAGAAAGAGACTGGGATGGAAAATTTCTTCCAAGAAATAATAACAAAGAACTTTCCTAACCTAGAGAAAGATATCAATTTTCAGGTACAAGAAGGTCGTAGAACACCAAGCATATTTAACCCAAACAAGACAACCTCAAGGCATTTAATAATCTAGCTCCAAAAGGTCATGGATAAAGAAAAGGTGTAAGGGAAGCAAGAAAAAGGAAATAAATAACATACAAAGGAGCTCCAGTGCTCCTGGCAGCAGACTTCTCGGTGGGAACCTTGCAGGCCGGGAGAGAGTGGCATGACATACTCGAAGTGCTGAAGGAAGAAAACCTTAACCCTAGAATATTGTGTCCTGCAAAACTATCCTTCAAACATGAAGGAGGAATGAAAACCTCCGCAGACAAACAAAAGCTGAGGGATTTCATGGACACCAGACCTGTCCTATAAAGATGCCAAAAGGAGTTCTTCAATCTGAAAGAAAATGACATTAATGAATACTAGGAAATCATCTGAAGGTCTGCGACTAACTGATAACACTAAGTACACAAATACAAAATACTCCATTGCTGTAACCGCGGTGCATAAACCACTTATATCTTGAGTAGAAGACCGGAAGACAAACCTATCAAAAATAACTACAGCAACTTTTTGAAAGACAAATGGTATAACAAGATATGGACGCAAGAACAAAAAGTTAAAAACGGGGGCAGGAGGGAGGATGTAGTTCAAGGGCAGAATTTCTGTTGTATTTCTCTTTGCTTGTTTATTTGTTTGTTATATGTTTAAAATAATTGGCTGTAAAATGTTTTTTGCAAGCCTCGTGGCAACATCAAATCAAAAAACCTACAACAGATACACAAAAAATAAGAAGCAAGAAATTAAAACACAATCCCGGAGATTTCAGAGGGAGCGTGTCCCTGCCCACAGCTTGATTTCAGAACTCCTGGCCTCCTGAACTGTGAGACGACACATTTCTGTTGTTTTGAGCCACCCAGTCTGTGGTACTTTGTTACAGCAGCCGCAGGAAACTGATCTGTTCCCCCAGGGATCCGAGGTCCCTTGGACAACAGTCTGCTCCCCAGAGGTTTATCTGAACCTTTCTTGGCCTCATTTCACATTTCAGCCCAGACCACACCCCCTGGGTAATGGCACCTGCCTTCCCTCCCCGCTGCCTGAGCAAGGACCGCCTTCTGGTTGCTTTAAGCCCTGGAGCCCTCTCTGTCCTTGGGGCCTAGGACCTTGTAATGATCCTTATCATCAGAAAAATTGCTTTAGGGACAAGAGAGGCAGGATGATTTGTTTTTTAAGAGCATGGACTCAGCTCCCTGCCTGTCTTTCCTGCTGTGTGACTTTGGGCAAGTAACTTAACTGCTCTGTGTCTTGGTTTTATCATCTGTAAAATGGGGGAGGTAATATTAGCGTTTAACTCATAGGGTGGTTAATAGGCTTAAAGGAGTTAATACAGGAATTGGCAAGATAGTAAATATTTTAAGCTTTGTGAGCCACATATAAGTTTTCGGTTGTGCTACTCAACTCTGCCGTTGTAGACCAAGGGCAGACACAGTAGACAAAGGAATGGCATGGCTGCGATTTAACAAAAACGAGTGGCAGGGCAGGTTTGACCCACAGGCCATAGTTTGCCAACCTTTGACTAGTGCTTCAGAAGCACTCAGTTCGGTGTGTTGCACAAAGCAATGCTCAGTGCATGGGGCCATCGCTGCGTCGCACCTCGGAAGTTACAAGACCCTTTCTCATACATAATTTCATCTGCTCTCGTAGAAACCCTGTGAAATAGGAGTTTTCGGTGTCCCCACTTTACAGACAGGAAAACTGAGGTCCAGGGAAGGTATTCTTCTTGCTCCTTAGGAAGCCTGAGGCAGGCAGCTTGCGTCTTGTGCTCGACGGCGTGCGCTTGTTCACTAACCCAGCTCGCACTGTGCCTTAATCAACACGGGTTTCTCTCTTTCCCAGCCAATCAGTTTACCAGAGATCGGAGTGTGTGCTCGGAGCTGTGTCCGGCTCACAGAGGGAGAAGTGGGAAGTGCAGAAATATTCAAGGAAAGCACAAGCCGCAGTTCCTGCCCCAGTTTTCAAGTCGGCTTTTATTCGTGAATTAGGAGTAACAAACCTGCCCATCTCGAAGAGGTGCTCTTTTCCCCCATGCTGTCGTTTGCGGATTCTTGCTTGTTTTTATTCATTTACTGACGCAACAGACGTGCGCTGAGTGACAGAGATACAATTGGGACCAAGCAGGCGCAGTCTCGGGCAGGGCCACTGACAGCCCAGACGGCCTCTTGAAAACCGTGAAAAGGTGGACTCAACTCTGTGCTAGCGCAGCTGAGGGCAGACTGCATTTCAGCCCCATTCTCCCCTTGGCAAGTTGAGCAGAACACAACTTGCACAGCCGTACATGGTGTTCCTGTTCCCTGGAGCCTCAGTCTCGTCTGAGACGTGGATGTGAGCGATTGCAGCAGTGATATGAGGGCTCCAACAGAGAGATGAACAAGGGGCTCAACTTCCTCTCCCCATCCACCAGCTTCAGCTCCCCCTTTGGAGCAGCCGCCTCTGTGCCCTTGGCCTGGCCTCATCCCCACCCCCACTGAAGAGTGCCTGCCTCACCTTGTCGGGCTCGGGGGGGCCCTACCTGGAAGACCGAGTACACATCCTCTGTGAATTATACTTGCTGGTGTACCCAATCTGCGTGAATGCAGGTCATTAAAAGATAATTATCAAACGGGAAAGAGGCCAGGAACGCATCAGTGAAACATCTGGAATTGTTTTAGAGCCCCGATGAAGGGCCAGTCTGAAGTGCCACCACCGACATGAGTGCTGAATCTGAGTGCCAAAGACCCACCTGTCACCTGCCACCTCACCTGGGAAGCCCTCCCGAGTGGCTCCAGGTCACACTCAGCTCTTTTCCCCTCTTTGAGTTGCTAAACCACTCACCCTGGTATTTAGCCACTTACTGTCTGCCATTAGCAACTGTTTCAATGGGTTATACTTGTCTTCCTCGTTGGACTGTGAGCCCCGATACCACATTTGGCATCGTCATTCGTTAAATCGTGGGGAACGTTGAAAGACCAGCAGCTCCAGAACTTTAACTGACACTTGGGAGGGTTTGCTGCAAGGCTGACATTGGAGAAGGGTGACTGTCACCCCATCTCCGCCTGACCCAGCTCCGAACCCTCAGCCAGTGGCTCAGCTCTGCCCGCCCTAAAGGTGCCAGTCTTTGGGGCAGCGCCAGCATCCTAGACGCTGTGGAGAGGGCAGGGGTGGGGGTTAGAAGTCATCAAGACCTGGGTTTAAACTCGAACCCTGGCACAGCCACTTAGGGTAGCTTGCGTAAGCTCGGGCAGCCCGCTCGACTCACTGGGTGTTTCCTCACCTGTAAAATAATGCCGCCCACCTTTCGTTTGTGAGAACTAAATGAAATGACGAAAGCAAAATGTCTAACTCAGTGCTCAGCACGTTAGAAAGCCAAAACACAGGTCCACTCTTCCCTCTGCCCTTAGGAGACTTGGCTTGCAGGCTGGAGTTAGGCTGAGCCGAGAAACCTGCTCCGAGCAAAGCCTCCCGGGCCGCTTGGAGGGCGTGGGTCGCTGTGGGCCTGCTCCGGGGCATTTATCCTCGTTGGCCTCCTCACTGTGGAATGGAAGCTTCCCTCTGTCCTTACGTCTGCTAAAGGGAGCTGTTTTCCCGCGGAGAGACACACCGTGGCGTCCCTACAATGCTATCACACAGGTAGCCACCTCATTGCCTTGCATAAAATGCACCCGTTTGTCATCGTTTCCGATGCAGCAGGTCCGAGGTGGAGCCCGAGACTTTGCAGTTCCATGGCAAGCTCACGGAGATACTCACGCGAGGGCTGCTGCTCTGGGGACCCCAGTTTAGGGAATGTCTTCTGAGCTGTACCGGCAGGAGCGTGGCCCTGAGGGAGCGGCGAAGCCCCCCAGGTGCTGAAGGGTTAAACCAAGGCTTCCTTAGTGCTCCCACTTGTCTTCCCACCCCACACCCCACCACCCCGCCTGCTTTGCGTCCAGGTGCTGCTCAGCACAGGTGCGAGCGAGACCCAGGTGACTGGCTTCGCGAACTTGGCTCGATTTCCCATCACCCGCTCTGAGAAACTGCATCATACGGTAGGAAGAACACAGGCCATGGAGGCAGAACTGGGGTTCAGCCTGGTATCTGTTCCATACGAGCTGTGACCTTGGGCTGTCAGTGGTTGTAATTGGAGCACTGGGGACTGAGCTCACCTTGGCCTCAGTTTTCTCATCTGTAAAATGGAGACAATAGGTTCTCCTGGCATACCTCCCGGGTTTTGATGGGATACTTGAAACGTCTTGGTTAAACTAAAGGCTGAACAAACTATAATCTACTTGTCCCTGATGTGAAAGAAGAGGAAAGAGTGAAAAATGGATTTTAATAACACAAAGATGCAAAGCCTTAGCCACTGAGGGGACTTGGAGGGTCATTCTCTAAACATCCCCCTCCCCATTTTACAGAGGAGAAAACTGAGGCTCAGAGGCAGAGAAGTAACATGCCCGTGGTCTAATAGCAAAATCAGGAGAAGCATCCAGCTCTCCCCTGAGCCCTGCTCTTTCCTCCACACCAGAATGTAAACATCTCCCCAAACCTGGGCTCAGAAATTCCACTTCTCCCGCTCACCCCGTCTTTGAAGAGAAGCCAGGTGTGTGCTCGGTTTATCATCGCTAACGTTCCTAGGAAGTTTCCATTATTAATCTTGTTAATTACTCCTCTCTTTGCTCTCCCTGGTTCTCTCCCTTTTCTGCCTCTCCAAGCCAAGACTGAAACAATAAAGAAGTTTTATTACATATAAAACTGCTTTGGTGAGTGCTACCATTAGCTGATAATAAAAAGAATTTTTTGAATGTTGCAACCAGTTGTTTTCACAGTTCCTGTTAATTATTCAAACTTGCAGGTATCATGTGGCACTGGGGATGTCAGGGTGGCGGGGGCCTCCTGCCCTTGGCTCCAGGAGGGGGCCCTGGGATAGACCCTGGGGCAGCAGCCAGGCTGAGGACACTGTTCCCACCGCTGGAGACCTTTCGTGTGATAAGGAAGATGGTTTTCCTTCGTCCTCACCTCAGGGAAAAATGTAGTCTAATAAGGGAAATAAAGGCCTGCTCCAGAGGGCTTCCGGAATGATGGGGGAGAGTTGCCGGCTTCCTGAGTTTGACGGCCTCTCTGTTTCACCCTCTCCTCACCCTCCCCGACCCATGATGGGGATGGGAGGACTTCCAGGCTATAATTCTAACCCTCAAGGAGCACCAAGCACTGTTCTATGCCTACCTACACATGATTGCTGCTTTTGACCTCATAGCAACCCTATGAGGCAGGGGCTGTTCTTATTCCTGTTGTACAGTTGGGGAAACTGAGGCAGAGAGGTTAAGTCACACTCCCGAAGCCATCCACTAAGAAAGCAGCAGACCTTAGATATGAAAAACAACAAGCTTACTTTGGCAGATAGTGGGTTAATTTATCCCCTGACTATAGTAGGTGTTCAGTAAATGCTCATCGATTCACTGACTCGTGGCAAGTATGAGAAATGCCAAATGCTATAGGATTTGGCACCTGGGGGAGTCGGGGGGGCCTTCCCAGAGCAGGCCGGTGTGATTGGAGGGCCGGATGCTGCCAGGACTGTCTCCCCATTGCCCTCCCAGCAGCACCCAACGTGACCAGCAGCAAGAAGCCGGAGCTGCTGCCTGCAGACCACTCGCATGCAGGTTAACAGGCCATGAAATGTCATCACCAGCATGTCGATCTAAGAAATAGCTCAGGTTGGCAGGTGCAGGGGGTCTTTCTGGCACAGAGCCACCCTGCCCGGTGCCTCCCCAGGCCAGGATGCTGCGGCTCAGGGCAGCACCAGGCACTCGGGCCTCCGCTCAACAGCCTTCTGGCACCGAGATGCTTAAGAAGGCTGGTGCGACACGCCAGGGTAAGAGCCAGAGCAAGGAAGCAGGGAGACCGCTTCCCCCCTTGGCTCCTGTGGCAGTTGGTCCCCAAGGTTGTGCCACCACAGCCAGCCATGCCAAACCCGGCTCCAAACAAAACGCTGTGACACATCTGACAGCAGAAGCCGTAAACGCAGCTATGCAGCACCGCCGTCGAGGGGGAGGCTGACGCTGAGCTCTGTCCGTGTCTTTCCAAGGTCTTAGCACTCAGGAAGGCTGATGTGGTTTTCGAGAAGGGTGGTAAATCTTGTGAAAAGGTGGTGAAACTTTTGGCCTCCACAACTGCAGAAGAGATCTTGGGGAAGTTAAAAAAGGAAGCCAAAAGAAATAAAAGCAAGAAATGAGAAAGGAATCTTTCAGGAGCTTTTTTATTGGTAATGACCAAGAGTCTGTTAAATAGGGAAATATATTTAAATGCACAGAAGAAAATGGAAAAATATGCGTATATTTAAATAAGATTCAAAAGAGTAGAAATTTGAAAAGTACTGTACATTATTATATAGGTTCTAAAATCCCAGACCCCAAACAGCCTGGAACATGTGACTCCGATTTCATGGCATTACACAGAAACAGAGCTGGCGAAGGTATTCGAGATGACCCGACTTAGCACCTTTCGTTCTGTGCTGGGGCCTCTGATACCCAGGAGTTGAGAGACTTATTCAAGGTCATACCGTGCAGGTGGCAACTGGAACCCAGATCCCTTGTCTCCCTGGTGAATCAGTTTATCCTGATTGTAAATGATAACATCTCCACAACAGCTCTGGAATTCCGGGGACTGCCTTAATCCAGCTCACAAATGACAGAGAAAAACCTGTCAGACTGCTTTCTAGTCTTCCCTTATATTTTAAGATGCTTATCTAAATGCAAAAAAAAATGTTTTTTACATCTTTCAAAGACTATATCGAACATTTTGTGAAAAAGTAAAAATAATCAAGATTCATAATTTAATATGAATTATAATTTTTGAGATGTCACTGGATGTTCTTCCTCCATGATAACTTGCGATCATCAAATCCAGTAGTTCTTAAGCATCTCCAAAGATCCTTCGAAGAAGAAAGGGGACCTGGAAGCTATTTTCAGTGTTTGTCGAAGTCTATCAGAAATCACTTTATATTAAAATTTCAAAAACTAATAATAAATACATTTTTACACTGAAAAAAGAAACAGCGCGGGTTATTGCTGGCAAGGATAGCAGATCGGCCAGGAAGGGGGTCCAGGCAGCTTCTGTCTCACACTCCCTTTCTGCAGAGGTCCCTGGGGCCTAGGAGGACCCCCTGGGAAGCAGGAAAGAAAGAGGGAGAAGAACAAAATGCAGGGAGGAGTTAGAAGGGGAAGTTGACGGAGGCCTGTCGTCCCATTGGATGTGCCCGGCACGTGGAAACTCACTGCATGAGTGACGAGTAGTCATTTGAGAGTAGATGGTGGTACCAGGCTGGGCTCCACGCTGAGTTCAGCCTCCCTGAAGTTTACCAGCTCTCCCCTGAACGTATCTGGCGAATTAATTGCCTTTCTATTCCCTTCCTCCTGCTGCCTTCCAGGGCTTGCCTTAGTTAGGGAGACACGGACTCCAAACGTGAAGTGGCCTCAAGGCGGGGTGTGACACAGTGTCACAGAGCCAGTAGAAAACACCAGGGCTGCCCAGCGCGGTGGCTCACACCTATAATTCTAGCTCTCTGGGAGGCCGAGGGGGAAGGATCGTTTGAGCTCGGGAGTTTGAGATCAGCCTGAGCAAGAACGAGACCCCGTCTCTACTAAAAAAACAGAAAGAAATTAGCTGGACAACTTAAAAATATATACAGAAAAAATTAGCCGGGCATGGTGGCACATGCCTGTAGTCCCAGCTACTTGGGAGGCTGAGGCAGGAGGATCGCTTTAGCCCAAGAGTTTGAGGTTGCTGTGAGCGAAGCTGACACCACAGCACTCTAGCCCGGGCAACAGAGTGAGATTCTGTCTCAAAAAAACAAAACAAAACAAAACACACCAGGGCTGTCGGAAAACATGGGCAGGAACGTTCACTGCAGCGCTGCGTGGAACAGCCAGGTGTTGGAGACAACACAGACGTCCATCGACGGTTACGGGGGTATCTGTTCAGACCTTTCATTCTGTGCAATACCGCGTGGCAGTGAAGGTGAATGAAACAGAGCTACGTGGAACAACGTGCGTAATTCTCTGACGCAATGTGGAGAGCAAAAGCAACACTGCCTTAGCGTGGGTTCCCTGAAAGCAGAGCCTGTGAACTGGGAGCTCCTTTGGGGGTTGGTCTCAGGAAGGAGAACAAAGGAGGAAGAGAGTGCAGGAGGGGAAAGCAGGTCACTGCTGCAGCGGCTGGCGGGGCTCAGGCCACTGCTGCGTGCACCTGAGAAAGGGCCTCTGGGGGAAGGACGAGGGGCAGTTATCACAGCTCCTGCCCCCCACTGGTTGAGGGGGCCCCAGGCTTGCTCCGGGCCCTTCCAGCTGTGCCTGCCCAGACTGAGCAGCCTCCTGGGATTTGGGAGAGAGCCCAGGGCAGGGAAGCAGAGAGGCCACAGGGCTGAAGTGGGCTACCTGCGGGGTGCCCTGAGCGGTCCCCGCAGCTGTGCGGGGAAACAGGTGGGCTGAGGGGACATGGCACAGAGTACACAAAGCGTCTGCCACAGGTTGCCTACGTACGTGTCAAGCTTAAAAACATGTGCAACTATAATATATACTAATAGTGGGTATGTATGTGGTAAAAACAGAAAGATACTCATGACAGGGATAAACGTCGCATTCAGGATGCTGGTTACCTCTGGGAAGAAAAGGAGACACCTTCAGGAAGCCAGCACAGGAGACGTCACTTGCATTGTGATTTTTTCTTTTCTAATCCAAGTGGCAGATACATGGGTACCTTTCATGACTTTTCGTATGTTTAAAACATCTTATTGTCATCATAAACACCGTAGAAATGCATATGAAGGGACTTCAGTGTGAACCGTCGGAGACTGTGGTTCATGGCGGAAGTTGGATGAGAGCTTTAGAAATAAAGGTTGAATATGCAGGTGAGGCCGCGTTGCACAGTGTTAAATACCGCACTGAGGAGTCTAGACACCACAGGAATATTAGAGGGGCAGTGGTAGTAGCGGAAATACCCGGAGAAATAATAATAATATGCTGCATGCCAGGCATTTGGTTACATACCCTCTGTGCATCAGCTCTCTTAAACTACTCAACAGTCTCTGGAGGGCTTGTCACTCTGTTTTCTGCTGCTGAAACAGAATACCACAGACTGGGTAATTTATAAAGAAAAGTCTTGTATTTAGCTTGTGTTTCTGGAAGCTGAAAAGTCCAAAGCATGCCACTGGCAGCTGGCAGGGACCTCCCTGCTGCGTCATATCATGGCAGAGGGCGTCACATGGCAAGAGGGCAAGAGAGCCACAGAGAGATCACTTTTATTTTTTTTTTATTTTTTATTTTTTTTGAGACAGTCTCTCCCTGTTGCCCGGGCTAGAGTGCCATGGCATCAGGCTAGCTCACAGCAACCTCAGACTTCTGGGCTCAAGCAATCCTTCTGCCTCAGCCTCCCAAATAGCTGGGACTATAGGCACGTACCACCATGCCCAGCTAATTTTTTCTATATATTTTTAGCTGTCCAATTAATTTCTTTCTATTTTTGGTAGAGACAGGGTCTTGCTCTTGCTCAGGCTGGTCTTGAACTCCTGACCTCGAGTGATCCTCCCACCTCGGCCTCCCAGAGTGCTAGGATTACAGGCGTGAGCCACCGTGCCCGGCCGAGAGCTCATTTTTATAACAAAACCACTCCCACAATAATGAACCCACTCTCGTGATGGTGATATTAATCCATCATGAGAGCACAGCCCTCATTAATCCATTTATTAGGGCAAAGGGATTAAGCTTCCAACTCGTGAACCTTGGGGGAACACATTCAAACCGTAACATTCCACAAAATCCATGTCTTCTCACATGCAAAACACAACCATTCCACCCCAGTAACCCTGAAGTCTTAACTTGTTCCAGCACCAACTCAAAAGTCCAAAGTCCAGAGTCTCATCTGAATCGGGTACGGGTGAGACTCAAGGCATGATTCATCTGGCCATAAATCCCCTCCAGCTGTGAGCCTGTGAAATCAAAGGAAATTATCTACTTACAAAATATAATGGCGAGACAGGCATAGGACAGACGCTCCCATTCCAAAAGGGAGAAATGGGCACAAAGGAAGGAGTAACGAGCCCCAAGTAAATCCAAAACCCAACAGGGAAAACCACATTTATCCTGAAAGCTGGAGAACGATCTCCTTTGACCCCGTGTCCTGTATTCTGGGCACACTGGTGCGGGGTTGGGCCCCCCAGGCCTCAGGCAGCCCTGGCGCCCCCACAGCATTGCTGGGATCAGTCCATGCTTCAGCTCTCTGGGGTTGGAGTCTCATGACTGCAGCTCCCGAGGCTGTCATTGCATGCTGGGAGTTCTACAGTTCTGGGGTCTCAGTGGCAGTGCCACCCCTATGGGTCCACTAGGCACTGCCCTGGTGGGGGCTCTCTGCCACAGCTGCAACTCCACATTTCTTTCCAGGTGGCATTGCCCTTGTAGGAGCTCTCTGTTGTGTCTCCGCCTCTGTGACAAGTCTCTGCCCGGGCCCCCAGGCTGTCTGATACATCCTTTGGGATCTAGGTGGAGGCTGCCACCTAGCCCACACGCTCTGCACGCCTGCAGACTAGCACCATGTGGATGCTGCCCAAGCTCTCTGCTTGCTCCCTCCAGGGAAGCAGCCCAAGCTGCACCTGGGCCTACTTGAGCCCCTGCTGGGGCTGCCAAGGAGCACTGTGCTGCAATGCTGGGAGCAGAGAACCTAGGTGGAGCAGTGGAAGGCGCCCAGGACCATCCCTGGAACTATTCTGCCCTCCCAGAATTCTGGGCCTGTGATGGAAAGGGAAGCCTCAAAAATTTCTGAAATGCCTTTAGGGTCTTTCTCTCACTGTCTTGGTGACCAGCGTCTGGCTTCCTTCTATCCGTGGTTATCTCTCTAGCAAACAGTCTCCGGGTCACACCTGGATTCCCTGTCCTAAACCTGGCTTTTCACTCTTTGCATGACCAGGCTACAGATTTTCCAAATCTTTCTGCTCTGCTTCCCTTTTAATTATAAATTCTGTTTTTAAATAATCTCTTTCCTCTTTTATTTTACTGTAATCAGTTAAAAGTAGCCATGCAGCAGACTGCATGCTTTGCAGCTCAGATATTTCTTCCACCAGATGTCCTAGGTTGTCACTCTTAAATTCTGCCTTCCATAAAGACTTCAGCACAGACACAGTTCCACCAGGTTCTTTGCTACTTTGTAACAAGGATGGCCATGGCTCCAGCTTCCAGTACCTTGTTCCTCAGTTCCATCTCAGACTTCATCAGAATGGCCTTCAGCATCTGTAGTTCTGTCAACATTCCGATCACCACCACTTTAGTCATCTCTAAGAAGTTCCAGGCTTCCTCAGTCTTCTCCCCTTTGTCTGCCCTCACCAGAACCGCCCTACTGCTCTGTCCACGGCAGTACAGGCTTTTCCCAGCATTCACTTCAAAACCGTCCCAGCCTCTACCCATTACCCAGCTCCAAAGCCTCTTCCACATTTTCAGGTATCTGTTAAGAGCAACAGCCCCACTTCTCGGTACCAATTTTCTGTCATAGTCTGTTTTCTGTTGCTGTAACTGAGTACTACAGACTGGGTAATTTATTTACAAAATAGAGGTGTATTTAGCTCATGGTTCCGGAGACTGGGAAGTCCAAAGCATGGCACTGTTTCTGGGAAGGGTGTTCTTCCTGCATCCTGACCTGGCAAAGGGCACCACGTGGTTAGAGGGCAAGAGAGCCAGGGACAGCATGCTCTTAGAACAAAGCCACTCCCACAATAGTGAACCCATTCCTGTGATAGTGACATTAATCCATTCATGAGGGCAGAGGGATTATGTCTCCAACACAGGAACTTTTGGAAGGCATATTCAAACCATAGCAGGCATGAACTATTATTATCCCATTTTATGTATTTGGAAACTGAAGCCCAGAGAAGACAAGTAGTTGCCCAAGGTCCCCCACTTAATTGGTGGCAGAATATGGATTTGAGTCCAGGTCAGGCTCAGCTTTCCACCATTTTCCTCACTGCCTTTCCACTGTGGTCTTCACTGCCCCTCCCTTGCGCCCACCCCCATGCAAATTCCTGAGTGAGGTGGCAGTACTTCTCTTCGAATGGCAAACAATTATCGTGCACAGCACCTCTGATCTGGTGGTGGTGGCTTGCTGGGTTGAGGTAGAACCCCACTCTGGGCTCGGTGAGGGAGAACGTGGTGATCTCAAGGTGGTATTTGTGAGGAGGAGCTCAAGTTTGCTAACCTTTTACCCAGGCCCTCCCTCCCAAGGCAATGGGCTTGCGTATCCTATGCTGTGTCTCATGGAGGGAAACCAGCCTGGGCCCAGATGGTCCCAGCTGTGCACAAACAGGCAAATCGCCCCCACACATCCAGGAACATGCACTGGAGCATATCGGATGTTAACTGGTGGGGACCAAGAATAGGCTGTTGTTCATGCAAAGGTGAAGGGACCTTTACTTGGGTAGAACACAGAACCCATCAAAAGATGCTTGTTAAGAGCCCACCTTTGAGGATTTGGTCCTGATGTTTCGGAAAGGTAGTCAGAAAGAAAATCCAGCTTTTCTCCACTTAGAGAAGGTATTTGCTTTTCTCATATCAGGCTGGTAAGTCCAATGGCCTGGGCTTGGGGACAGGATGGGCAAGTGCAAGAGGGCCCTGAGTCCGACTAACCCAGTACATGAGCCCTTTCCCATTTCCACTTATTTTTCCCTGAATGGAAATCAGGCCGCAGGCCGGATCCTCAGACCAAGCCTGGGAATTAATTAGGCATGTAATGCTCATTAGCAGTAATGAATGTTCCTTGCTAGAGTCCTTGTGCAGCTTGGTGGGGGGCGGGGCCTCTGTGGTAAGAACTGAGAATGTTTCCCTAAGCAGGATCTTAACACTGCAGGAGCCCCAAAGCCTGTGTATGACGGTGTGTGTGTGTGTGTGTGTGTGTGTGTGTGTGTGTGTGTGTGTGTGAGATGTGCGATTGAGGTGCATAATCGATGTGTGGTTTGAGGCATGTATACAACATACATGGGATATGTGATGTATGTTTGCATAGCACCAGTCCATGATGGGTGGGTATTACATGTGAAGGTTTTGACATGTTTGTAGTGTGTGTGAGATGGGAATGTGGCGTGTTCTGGACAAGTCATGCAAGTACCTGCCATTTTGCACACGGCATGTATGTGGCATGCATATCACAGATGTGTGATGTGTGTACGCGAGAAGGCGTGCTTGAATTCATCTGTGAGTGTGTGCTCAGGTGTCTGAGCCTGAAGAACTTTGTCACTGCCAGAAGCAATGGATTGCTGAGAATTCCCATGACATTGGGCAGAATTATGGTCCCGCTTAGCGCTGAGATAACATTGGTTGGAGAAAGGACGGTGAAAAATGTTCCCAGGAATGGAGAAAAGAGTTCAACTGGCTCAGCAGAAGATGAGCTGGGGAGACGGAGGCGGTGGAGGGGGATACTTGATTAAAACTGAAAATCTCTGTTACCAGGAGGGAGAGGGTCAGGGCAGGGGAAGGGACTGCGCAGCCCAGAAGGCGGGGGAAGACACAGTCCGTTGGTCGGTCGGTGTGAGCAGGAACCCCAGGAGGGGCCTCGATGCTAGCAGAAGGATGAGAGAGGAGGAAGGCCTGGGAGGGGCGGGGGAAGGCACAGACGTCCCCACTTGGCCCCAGGACAGAGACAACTCACAGGAGCTATGCCGTTGGGGGCAGGTGACGCAGGGCCCACCTAGAACATTTCTTGTCATCTCTGGGCTGGGCCTCCAGGAGAAAGACCCCCCACACACACTGTTGTTGATCAGTCACAGAAGCAGCTTTCCTCTCCTCTTTTCCTGCTCTAAAGAGATTTGAGTAACGTGAGCGTGTCCCAACTGGGACAATTTTGCGACAAAGGGGCTATTAATAATTATGCCAGGCCAGCAGGTGAAAACTGGGACTGTGTCAGGAACTCAAGATACGTAGCTTCTCAAGGCTTAGGGGTCAGGACGGGTTGGTGTGGAGAGAAAAGTATCTCATTCCTTATCCGGGTGTGGCCTGTCTCCGGTGGGCAAGGCCCTAGCAGGGAAGACTTCAAATGCCATCAGCCCCCTGAACTTGAACTTCCTCTGCAGCCCTCCCTGGCTCACCCCCCATGGGTACCCTGCAGGGCAGCATGGGCTTCTGGGAGACTCTGAGAAAATTCACCCTTCTCACAAAAGTGCCCAGAGTCATTTGGGGGTACCCCAAAAAGCAGGGCAATTGTGTTTGCCTGGCCGGCCACACCTCTCCGAGGCTCAGCTCCACCCAGAATCCCACTGTTTCCTTGGACTGCAGGGAATCTCAGCCAAGACGCTCTGGGATAGAGTCAGGGCAGGATCCAGAGCCCCCCAGACATCAGGCTTCTCCCCTCCCCTCTCTCTCCTTGTATTTGCTTGACAAACATTTATTATTTGGCTACCTAACTTTTGTGTTGTGAAAATGGCATTATAACAAAATTACAGGAAATGTTTAAAAATAAAAATAAATCACCTCTAGTCCTACCACCTAATGCAATAATTAATTTCATTTTTGCATCGTCCCTTCTGATCCTTGTCAGTGCACCTTCATTTTTATGACACAGTTAGAATGTACATATAATTTTACATTCTGAGTTTTCGATTTCACCTTTTTTCTATAAGCATTTTTTTCCATATAATGTAGTTTTCATAAATATTTTAAATGGCTGCATAGTAGTTTGTTGAGTTTATATAACATAATTTACTTAACAATTGCCCTATTGTTGAACATTTAGGTTGTTTTCCGTTTCGGGCTGTTATAATGTTGAAATGAATATCTTCATGCATATATAACACTTGTTATTCTTTTGAATGATTTCCTTCAGATACGATATTACAAGTGGGATTACTGGGTCAGAGTGAATGAGCATTTTTATAACCTGTGATAGATGCTGCCGTATTGCTTTCCGAAATAATCATTCCAATTTTCAACATTATCAGTAATGTGTGTAGCATTTTCAACACAACATTGTCAGTGGTGCATGTTATCATTTGTTTCTCTCAATTGCTAATTTAGGAAGTGTAAAATAGGACCTCCGTGTTGCATTAATTTGCATTTATTGGCTTTCTAGCAAGGGCAAATGTTTTCTGTGTTACAAAAGACCTTTATTGGACCGTATTACGTGCCGGGGCCTGTGCTAGGTGCTCCAGGGGCTGCCAGGAAGAGGCTGGTACCGTCAGAGCCATCTTCCTGGAGAAGGTGCCATTGAGGTGGCTCTGGAAGGATGGATGAGCTTTGAACCTGAGAAGGGAGGAAGAGCAGTCCACGCGGAGGTTACAGCTCTAGCAAGGCATGGGGTGGGAAAGCATGGGGTGTGCACTGGGAACGGGGGTGGATGGAGGGCGGGAGGGCGAGATCCAGCTGCAAGGGCGAGGCGCAGCCAGCAGGGGGAGCCAGCACGTCAGGGGAGGGACTTCAGGCTTGGAGAGAGCCTGGGAGGTGCCTGAGGCAGGGACTCTGGGAGGAAGCCGGTGGGTGCACGGTTGTCAGAGCACCTGGCATTTGTGTGCCACATCCATATTTTCAGAGTGTTTTTCCACTCCTGATCCTTTTCGACCCTGAATATTCCTCCAGCACAGTTATCTTCACTGTCCCCATTTTGCAGATAAGTAATTTGAGGCCCAGCTCTCTTAACTGACTCACATTTAGTCACAGCTTAAGGTGCAGAGCCAGAACTGGAGCCCGGGGTTTCTGATTCTCAGCCCAGCGCTCTCTAGGGATCATTAGGCCAGGGGGAGAAGAGGGCACCGGGCTGTCAGCCCTGAGCACGCATCAGCACCATCGGGAGTTTGGAAAGAAAAGGCAAATTCTTGCCACCCCCACCTAAGACCTGCTCAATCTGAATCGTCAGAGGAGGGGGCCCGGATCTGAATCTCCGAACTCACCAGGTGGTCCCGAGTTACTGCCTGGGTTGTGGCCCAGAGATAGGGAGTGGCGGAACAGGAGGCAGACGCCCGGAGGGGCAGAAGGAGGAGCTGGGGCTCTGCCCCTGTGGAGGATGCCTGGCCCCCGCTGTCCCAGCAGATGGTAGGTTCGCAGTGATGGAGCCGAATGAGCTCCAGGTGGTCTCGCCTCATCGTCGGGCCCACCTGCCCTGCCTTCCTGCGCGGGGCGCTGTCTGCTGGCGGGGGCAGCGTGAAGAGGACACTGGTGCCTGGGTGACACGGCCCAGCGTGGCCTCAGACGAGGGTGATGTGAGGGCTCAGGAGGGCTGCTGGGAACCCGAGTGTGGACTCAGCCGGTGCCTGAAAGGGGCAAAGTCCAGATTCGAACCCAGGTCTTCTGAGTCTTTGTGTGTCTGTAAGTCCGGAGGTGTGCTTGTCTCCGAGCGAGCCTGCTGGCTGGCCCGTCCCTCTGGAGCTGGGTGTGCAGTTCCAGGAGGGCGTCCGCAGCTAGTGTCCAGTGCACCCTGGATCTCAGGACTGTCAGGTGCTGGGGCACGGGGTGGCCGAGGGTAATCAGCCAGATCAGAGGCACCGTGACGTCACTGGGACATGTGTCCTTCAGTGGCAGGGAAGAGAAGAAGATATTTTCAAGTTACATTTCGTATAAACAGGCCATTTCATTCTCCCACCGGTCCTGGCAGGCTCTGGGGCAGTAGGGGCACACCTATTTTGCAGGTGCAGATACCCAGGCCCACAGGTAAGTACCTGGCCCCAATCCGCATAGCTACAGCAGTAAAGCCAGGATTTCAACACAGGCCACCCGGCCCCAAATCCACGGGGGTCTCAGTTATGAGCTGCATTAATTTGACAAGTGGTTCACGGAGAAGCCTCAGGGCTAGCAATGAATAAAGAGGATAAAGCCGTGGTCCCCTCATCAGGGCAGTGCTACTCAAAGTGGGTCCCCTGACCACGGAGTCACCATCACCTGGAGCTTGTTAGCAATACTGACTCTCAGGCCCCACCCCAGACGGCCCCGAATCAATCTGAATTTTAACAAGACCTCCCAGGTGATTCTTACGCACATGCAAGTTCGAAAAGCCTGTCTCCAGACAGGTCTGCACGCTGGCTGCGCGGTGCAGTCACCTGGGGGGCTTTGGGGGCGGGGGGAAATCTCCTGTCCAGGCCCCACCCCTAGAGCTCGGAATCAAGATCTGGAGGCGGCCTTGGCACTGACATTGTTAAAGTTCCCCAGGTGATTCTTACGTGCAACCAGGGTGCGGAACCGCCGGCCCGGGTTTCCGGGGCCTGTCTCTCCTGACTCCCCTGCCCTTTTCTCCTTCCAAGTGTTCAGTCTGCGCAGCTGGGAGGCTTCGCTGTTGATTAGCATCTGCCGGAAAGAGATGGGCCAGGGATTCCCCATCATTAGGGTTTAGAGAGAGAGGACCCCAGAGCATGGAAAGCAGGTGCCAGGGCCTGGGTCAGAAGTTCACGAAAGCTTAGGTCTGCAACCCCTTAGTTTCTGGGGAGCCTCAAGGAGCTAAGGGACGGGGGAACATTCTGAGAGCCCTGCAGGGCAAGAGGAGGCGCAGTGCAGCGATGACGCACACAGCACTGCTGGCCGTGGATCTAGGTGGCAGGTTGCAGTATCATTCCCACTTCACAGAGTAAGAAATTGAGGCTTGGAGAGGGTCACATAGGCTTGTAGGAACTGGGACTTGAGCCCAGGTGTGACTCCACTGTGCTACTCTTGTCCTCAGAGTAAAGACAGGTGACCTAGTGGACCCCGAGACCCTCCCATTTGCGCTTTCTCCATCCCCGCCTCCCCGCTCAGTGCCTCTAGGCCGACTGATGGGCTGAGGGCCCACCAGGAGTTTTAAGGAGCCAGCTAGTGTGAGCCGGTGGAGGCCCCCACCCAGGAGCCAGCATGGGACCAGCCCCTCCTGAGGTGGCTGCCAGTGGCCAGGAACTGTGGGAGAAGCTGGGGAGAGAATGTGTGTGCGTTTCCCCTTTCTTGGGCACCGGCCCAGGCTTTGCGTCTACTTGCTGGAAGAGAGAGTTCAATTTGGCCCTGATACAAACTCCACAGTCATTGAACTGCCATCTTCATTTGGTTAACGTTCTTTCTGGGCAGACCTGGCTGGGATTCATCTTCATTATCCAGTGAGGGGCTTACTCCGGCCAGCCTTGATCTCCTGCAGATGATTTCCCCTGCAGGCCATTAGCGGGCTGGTGGGAGGCCGGACGCAGGAGGGGCCTGCAACTCTGTCCCCACCAACACACACAGTCCACTCCCCCCAGTCAGGCGCCCAGGCCACCTCCAGCAAGGCCAGGTCGGCTCTGGCTTTGCTCAGCTGAGCTGGGAGGGGCCGAGGGGCTGGCTTCTTCCTCTCCCCGCAGCGCCCTGCCCCGCCCCCGCACTGCTGACTGCCACCCACAAAGCCCTTCCCAAAGCCCTTCACATCCGATTTTCATAAGCTCCAAAGCCAGATCTACCAGGGATTGTGGCTTGGGCAAGTTATTAATACTTCGCCTCTCTGAACCACAGTTTCCACATCTGCAAAATGGGGCAGTACCGCCAGCCTTCCAGCTTCTGGAAACGGCGCCATGACATGCAACACATAGTAAACACCAGTGATCGTTATCACTTCTGAGAGGCAGGTATTGCTTCATCTGTTTCCCAAACAGGGAAACAGGAGCTTGTGCAGGCCCTCCTGGCCAGATGTGTGACATCGGGGAAGTCAGTTCTTTCCAAGTCCCAATGGTGACATCCCCGCCTCCCGGGCTTGCTGTGAGGGTCAGGTGAGAGAAAGTGTGTGGGGGCAGGCCCAGGAGCCCCAGGGCTGACAGCAGGTTCAGAGTTCCGGAGATGTGGGGCTGCCCCCGTGGGGCGATTTGTTCTGGGCAGTCGTGCTCCCCAGAGCACCTGAACTCTAACGTGCGGCTCTTAAAATTCTTCCGGCCCTTGACTTGGACACCAGGAGTGCAAATAGCACTGGGGGAGCGTATATTCAGGGGGACTTGAGTCTGTGCTCCCAGTTTGCAGTCCTCAAACTTGGCCCAAATAAACTCTCTACTAAATTAATTTTGCCTCAGGTTTTCTTTTTCCTTTAGGTTGACAACACACGCACGGTGAAAGACACAGAAATCGATATCCAGGTTTCTAACTCTGAGTACCTTGGTGCGGATGTGATGATTTATAGAAAGGTAGAGAAAAACAAACAAATAAGAAGATACCGCTGACTGGGTGAGCAAAATCCAGAGTCTGGTTCCCAGCTCTGCTCTGGGCTCCCCAGAAACAATCCAGCCCCACCCCGAGCCTGCAGTTCTTCCCCGGTGCTCAGCCCACCCCACCCTGTTTGCCTTTGTTTTTGTCGTTGTGTGGTTGTCGTTTTGGGGGGGTTTTGTTTTGAGACAGGGCCTCACTCTGTCACCCTGGGTGGAGTACAGTGGCGTCATCATAGCTCACTGCAACCTCAACCTCCTGGGCTCAAGCGATCCTCCCGCCCTGGCCTCCCAGAGTGCTAGGATTACAGGTGTGAGCCACGTGGCCCAGCCCCCACCTCATTTTTGCTGGGCCTCCATCCCTCTGCCCCAGCCCTTTCCTATCCCTCCTTCCTCAGCCGGCCAAGGACAGCCTCGTCCTGCCCCCACCCTCCAGACTGACCCCACCATCCCCGCCCCCCTTCTTGGCTGCCGGCCCAGCCTCGGGCCTTTCCCTGCAGGGCCGAGCCCCCAGCATTTTAATCCCCTGCGACTGGCGTCTCTGGCGGCTCAGGGTCAGGCATTTGGTCTGCGCAACGGCGGCCGGGTCTGCAATGCAGCCCATTGATTCCACGGCTCTTCTTCTGCACACGCTCGTGGGCACGGCCACCCGCTGGCATCTGCGCGAACTCTGCGAAGACAGAGAAGCCTTTTGCAACTGGGCCTGCGGGTCTTTGAGCAGCGTCTCCGTTCAGAAAGGCTGGCTGGGAGGGCTGCATAAAGTGCCTCACAGATCCACACAGATGCCCTGTGTGTGCCAGCAGGGTGCCTCGGCCGGCCCCCTCGCACCTGACCACCCATTCACCCGCCTTCTCACCGCGTCTGCATGTGGCCCGGGCACGTGGTTACCGTCTTCAGCCCCCAGCTAGGCCTCCTACAAACTGGGTCACCCTGCAGGGCCATGTTAGAGGCTCTCGCGGATACAGCCGGGCTTCGTCCAGGCAGGCTCCGGCCCCAGGCCCTGAGCTGACGGGCAGCTTACCGCACCCTGGAATTCTGCGCAAGAAGCAGCTGCCACTGGCTTCTGTCCGAGGACGGGGAAAGAACAGGGTCTCCACGTGGGCTTTTCTCTGAGCCCAAGAGACCTGGAACTTCAAACAGAAATTCTTAACCTGTAGTCTGTCCACACGCTGGACCTCAGCAGGACCATGAAGTCCTTGAATTACGTGTGAAGTTGTATGTGCGCGTGTGCACATGCACATTTTGGTAGGGACAGTCCACAGTTTTCATCTGATTCTTAAAAAGGTCTGAGACCTAACAGTGTGGTCAAACCATAGCTGCCTTAGACCATTCGGCATGACCATCGGCACTACCAGGGAGCTCAGAGGCCCCCAAGCCAAGCCTCTCACTTTACAGGTGAACCAAGGGTGCCCCCTCCACCAGGCACCCTCCTGCAGTACCTTACGTGGGGCCCAGAGAGCACATCTGACAGAATTGCCAGCAGACTTGAGGCCCCTTCACCTCTCCTGCCACCTGCCACCGTGTCCAGGTCCTGCCATCTATGTCCCAGGGCCGGGATGGCACTCTGTTCTCACTGCAGAGAGAGGTCAGGTTATATCTGACCTCTAGCCTGGCCCTCATCCTGGACCTTGCCAGAGCCTCCAGAGCCAGCCTGCCTGGCTGGGCCCAGCCTCCTCATCCCCTTCATCCCAGCTGACCCAGGAGCCCCCACGTGGCCTGTCTTCCCAGGGACAGCCCTTTCCGGGACTCCCCCTCCCCCCAATCCAGCCACAAGGCATCCTCTGGCTCTGGAGAGGCATTTTTGTCTCTTGCCAGAAACCACTTTGAAATTTGCAGACTCTTGCAAATGGAAGAAATAGTGAACAGAGGGCAGAAAGGAACTTCCTACGAATAACCCTGGGCCCCCTTCCATCTCTTCTCCCCTCCTCCTCCTGAGTTTTCCAACTCTCACCAACCCACCTGGGTCCTGGTTCCACACTTTGCCAAGCCATCATGGAAGAGCAGGGCCACTTGGGAAACTCCTCTGATCCCAGCGTCTCCCGTAGAAAACCGCTTGGGCTTGAGCCCTGAACACTGGCTGCTGAATTTCTGTCTCCCTGAGACACAGCCTCTTTCCTTCTCGAAGACTCTCAGAGCCAGGAAGGAGCTTGCAGACCACCCTGGCCAGTTCTGTTCTACTTCAGACTCCACCTTGAGGACAGCATTGTTGATTTTTTTTTTGCCTTATTTTGTTTATTATACGTATGTCTTCAATTCCCAAAGAGGTTGTAGGGTTAAGGATGGAGTTCTTTTTTTATGTTTATTCCTCCAAGTGTCTAAAATGGAATAAAGACTCATAAATATAAAAGATGTTAGAGTTGGGTTTGAGTTCAGCTTGTCCAACCCCCTCATCGCACCGACAGGGAAACCGAGGCTCAGAGGGGCTCGGCTCCCTGGCCCTCGGCCCATTCTTCCACTACGCTACTGTTGATTGATTGGATTGGTTGGTTGATGACGACATCGAGGGGCAAGAGCAGCAGGTGAGGCAGGGACAGGCGACCCCAAGCTGTCCCTGTAGGGCCCTGAACCAATGCCCTGAGAGGCGTTGGGAACTCTCAGGACACAGGGTCCTCTGCACTGGAATTCTTAAAGGTGCCTCCAGGGTGGGGTCTGGGACCAGCCAGCAGGAAGCCCCACTGTTCCTTCCAACCTGATGCCCTTCTTTCCCCAGACACTTCCCTGGGGAGGAAGAAGGCCTGAATCAGTGAAATGGAAGGACACGCTTCAGATCCCAGGCATTAAAGAGCACTTTTTAATTGCAAATGACAGAAACCCAACCTAAGGTTTAGACAGAAAAGAGGTTTTATTGCCTCTTGTAACCGGAAAGAACAGAGGTGGCTGCTGCTTTGGGCGCAGCGGCGTCAGAGCCCCAGACGATGCCCGCAGGCTGTCTGCACCTTGGCTCTGTTCTCCTTTGTGTTGGCCTCAGCCTCAAGCCTTCTCTTCCCAAGGATAGCAGAGAAGGACACCAGCAGCCCCGGCCCACGGCTCCCAGCCTGGCAGCGGAGGGGAAGACGGCACCGCCTTGCCCAGTTGCAGCAGTCCCAGGATTGAGTCCCATTGGCCTGATTGGGCCGTGTGCCCACCCCAGAACCGATCGCCGTGACCAGGGAATGGCGTGTTCTGACGGCCCAGGCTTGGGTCGGGTGTCGTCCAGGGTGGACTCAGGCTCACACACCTGGCTCACGTGACCTGAGCTGGGGGAGGGATGGTGCTTCTGTGCCGATAAAACAGTAGCCGCCGGCTGCCCTCTCCCCAGTTCAGCCCCACCACCACCCCACCGCCGCGAGCTTACTGAGTGTGCCCTGGCCTGGCCTGGCATCGGTGGGTAAAGCTTGGAGGGAAGGGACAGCAGTGAAAGCGGCTTATGAGCCTGGAGCCAGACAGAGGTAGGCTTGTTGGAGGGGTAGAAGTTTCTGGAGGGGCCCATACCTTGCTCAGTCCCCGGGAAGGATGCTAACTGGCATAGAAGAAGTATGTCACCTCGTGGATGTGTTGCAGGATGGAGAGAGGAAAATGAGGCTCTCAGGGTGAGGTCACCCAGCCAGTCAGCACTGGGTGACAGGAACCCAGTTCTCCATCCCGAGTTCTCGGCACTGCGCCATTCCGGAGGGGGCCTGCCGTCCCTGACTTCTCTTAGGACTGCGGGTTGCCGGAGCAGGGGCCCATGCCCCACACGGGGACGGAGGGCAAAATCAGCCCGAGACCAGCGCGGGCCGCAGGAAGGGGCAGCCTCCTGCAAATGCCATATTCATGGGAGTTATTGAATCAAGTTTTATTGGAATAAAAATACACTTGCTGAATACATTTACTTCCCCTGGTTCCTTTCAACCCCCTTCCCTGCCTGTGATTTGATTTGGGGGCCAGGGAAAGTTTCTTCCCAAGCAAATTGGACTTAGGTCAGCAGGAGGAGGATGTCATGTCAGGGTTGGTGCTTGGCCAGGGGGTGCTGTCGGGGGCTTCCGGGACAACGGGGGGCTGGGGGCCGGGGAGGGAGGGGCAGAGCCCCTCTGTAGGTCAAAGCTCCCCCGCTCAGGCCCTGTCCCCAGAATCACCCGCTGGTTCACCAGTGCGTGCTCGCGTCTCCCCCTTGGCCCCCACTCTTCCCCCGGCCACCTGCAAGGGCCAAGGCCACTGGGAACCAGAGAGAGTCCTGCGGGCCTGGGGTTGTGGCGACATGTCTCACTTTTAGGCTGACCCTCCAAAGCCATTTGAGAGGGCCCCCGTCTAGGGGGAAGTGCAGATGACTTCGCCCTCTCTGCTAAATATCTCTCTTGTCAACGTTTTCCGTCCTCAATCTGGCTCTCTGGGTTTCTTTCTCTTCCCTCCCTCTCCACGGATCTCCATGTCCCTTTAGCCTGCGTGGTTCCGGCTTCTCTGGGGCCTCTCTCTGCACATATTTCTTTTGGTCTCGGTGTCTCTGTAACTCTGTGCATCCACCTGACTCTGTCTGTGAAGGTCCCTTCCTCTCTCGGGCCTCACGCTCAGCACCGTTCCCCGACCACACACACATATGCACGCACACACACGCACATACGCGCACACACACATATACACACACATACATGCACACACGCACATACACACATGCATGCACATACACATGCACACGCACATACACACACATGCATGCACACACATACACATGCATGCACACACGCACGCGCGCATGCGCACACACACTCACATGCACACACATACACACACGCATGCACACACATGCATGCACATACGCGCACGCGCACACACACATGCATGCACACACACATACACGCACATACACACGCACGCACACACACACGCATGCACACACACATACACATGCATGCACACACACGCATACACACGCACACACACACGCACACACATGCATGCACACACACGCACAAACACACGCACACACACACATATGCACGCACACACACGCACGCGCACACACACACTCACATGCACACACATACACGCATGCACACACAGATGCATGCACACACACATACACACACACGCACACACACGCACACACACACATGCACGCACACACACACACACTCACATGCACATACACATGCACACACATGCACGCATGCACACACGCACACACGCGCACATACGCGCGCACACGCGCGCACACACATGCATGTACACGCATACATATGCATGCACACACACGCACATACACACGCACGCACACACACACGCATGCACACACACGTACATATACACACACGCACACACACGCACGCACACATGCACGCACACACAGGCCTGCACGCTCTCACGCTCACGTGCTCTGGGGCACACTCGCCAGCTGCACACTCCCCCTCACGCTGTCACACACGGTAGCAGGCTGCTGGCGGCCTCGGCGGATAG
>CAUYSK010051459.1:0-21360 GCA_963575035.1 Avahi laniger | reverse complement strand
TTGTTTCTTATTAGCTTTTGTGATGATTTAAAGAGATAATACCTCGCACGTGGAAGGTGCTTAGTAAAAGGGAATAATTTTTGGCCTCTTAAAGTCTAAGTTCCTTTGAAATGGAACAAAATCATAGGTCATTAGAGCTCAAACTGTGGAGACTTGTTCTAGTGCCTGAGCCAGGCCTAAATTCCGGCCTCCTGGTTCTATTTCCATAGAAATAGAACCACGTCCTCACCTCATACTTACAATACCCAAAAGGAAGTTACCCGTCCAGCGTGGCTCTGTGTAGGTCTGCCCAGAGTCGCTCGCTCAGGTTGTGTTTTCATGGTCTTATGGGTTTTGTGTCCTAAGCCAAGTGGAAGCATCCTTTCCATCGCTACCAGACCCAGAAGCAGGAGAGCTTCTTTGTGGACAAGAGGACCTCTCTCCAGGTCCCCATGATGCACCAAAAGGAAATGCACAGATTCCTCTACGACCAGGAGGTGGCTTGCACCGTCCTCCAGATACAGTACAGCGGAAACGCCCTGGCGCTTCTAATCCTCCCGGACCCGGGGAAAATGAAGCAGGTGGAGGCCGCTCTGCAGCCAGAGACCCTGAGAAAATGGGGCCAGTTGTTCCTGCCCAGGTAAGTGTCAGAGCAGAAAGACTGGGGGTGACCTTGCTCAAGAGCTCCAGCAGGTCCCGACCAACTCCAATCGCAAGCCCGGCGTCTGGGCGTGGCTCACTCACTGTCTTACCCTTTGCCTCCTGTGTGATCTCCTTGGCGATTTTCTCATATCTTTGGGCTCAAATTTCCTCAACTGTGGAAATAAGGACATGACACCTACCTTGTTGGGCTCCTCAAAGGATTAATTGAGTTAATACTTAATGGAGAATTTACGCTGGTATATGGGACATGAGAGGTGCTCACAGGGCACCAACTGTTATTAATATTATGCATTTCTGGGATCTGTCCCAGCCTCCTGTCCTCTTGCTTCCCTCTTTGTCCCCATCAGATGGTGGTTAAGTGTAGCCAAAAAATGAGATTAAGGACAATTATTAAGAATGATCATGACTTCTACAGAACAGTGTGTATTTTTAAAGGGTGCTCCTTTTTTGATTAAAACATTTTTTAAGAAATTTTATGTGATCTCTCACCTATCTCCTTCTATCTCCCTTGCTTTTTGGTTTGTGGTTTTGTCATGGCAATTTCAGCTTTTCCTGGTTTCCCTAGACCCACTTGACAGCTAACCCCTTCTTGAGGTGCATCTTCTTTTATGGGGTGCTCTGGGATGAAATCTGGTCCTGAGTTCTGATTACCTCCTGCTGCATAACAAGCCACCCCAAACTGAATAGCTTACACAACTACTGCCCTTGGTTCTCTGGGTTAACTGGGCTCAGCTGGGCGGTTCTCATGCATTGGGTCAGATGGTTGCTGGGGCTGGAGCCACTGAAGGCTCCTTTGCTCCTGTGTCTGGCGCCTGAGCTGGGCAGACTGGAAGAGATTACGGCTGAGCAGGCATCGTTCTTCCCAGAAAGTGTCTCCTCAAAGCTAGCTCAGGCTCAGCAGCTCAGCATAGTTGATGTCAGTATACGGCAGCTAAGGGCTCCAAGACAGACTGATCTGAAAGATAGGCATTGAAAGCTACCTCTCTTAAGGCCTGGGCCCAGAAACGAGCACAGTGGCACTTGTACCATACTGTACTGGTCAGACCAATCCCAGAGCTCACCTAGATAAAGGGGGAGGGTCATAAACACCACCTCCTAATGGCCACCTTTAATCCACCACAGTCTGGTAGGCACCAGCCACCTCTGCCCCATCCCATAACCACAGGTGACTTCTCTCAGTGCCCCATCCACACTGAGGTACCCGGGATAGAGAAAGGGTGTTTTGTATTTGGGACAGAGATTAAAACACCAAATAAGAAGTACAGGCCCAGGGGAAAGGCCAGGATTTAAGAGATTATCCCTGTTGTCTGTGAATCCATGTAGCTCTAGTCAGTTGATAATTTCAGCCCCATAGTCTCTGGCTCCTTTGGGGTAAGCCTGTTCCTTTCCCCCATCACAGGAGGGAGAACCGCAGAGTCTTCTAGACTAGTAGATTTTCCCTCAGGAAGAGTTTGGTTTGACTTTTCCTCACTTTGACTTTCTAAAAGCAAAACCAAGCCAAGTTACTCTTCTAAACCTCAGATGCTCCCTCAGATGCCGGAGGGTTCCGATATCATAGTAGGCATTTTCACGGGCTTTCCGGCATGAACACTTCAGACTGCGCCAGGTTTCCCTCCATTCAGACCTGGGACGGTTAGCTTGCCAGAGGGAATCACGCTTCCTGGCATGCCGCTCATTTATTCACATTTGTTGAACACCTACTGTGCATTTGGCTCGCTCTCAGACACCCCCATGCATACACCAGACTCCACTGAAACCCCCACCCCCACCCCACTGGCCGGGGGGCTGCCTCCACCAACTGCTGCCTGTGGACAATTGGTCAAGCAGGCCAGATGTCCTCCTGCTTCAGTTAGGCATCCGGACCCTCACATTGCTCAGTAGTGAAACTGGCAACATTCTCTGACCTGAATTAGATTCTCTAATCTGAATTCGTCAGAGGCAGAAGTTTCCAACTTGGTTATTAACCAGTCAAGCTTGCAGGCATCTGGGCAACTGTCAAACGATAATTAAGGAGAAGAATCACCCCAGGGAGACAAAGACAGATTTACTCTGGATCCAAGGAAATTTTTGAACTTAACCCAGGGAACATGGCAATCCGATGGCAAAGGCAGGTCAGTGAGAGAGGGAGAGCCGCTCTATTGATTTGTCACCCACGTCTTGCTCACATGACCTCTCATCAGATCCCACCGAGTGAGCATCACTATCCCATTTTACAGATGAAGGAACTGAGGCTCAGACAGGTGAGACGATGGTGGCTTGTATTAGGGAGATGCTGGTAGACGGATTTAGGATATAGTTCAGAGGTGTGGAGGTAGGAAAATGTTAACAGTATGTACCTTACATGATCATTCTGTGGATTTAATCAGTAAGACTTAAAACCTAGCCAACATTTGGCACCTAGGAAGCCCTCTGTTAAGTGTCATGAAGATGGTGAAGACATATAGCTATGCCAGGAGTCTTCTCCAATCCAGCCACAAGATAAACCATGAGGTCCAAGAGAAGGAAGCTCTGGGAATGGGCAGTAGAATGTTCTGCAGCAAGGAGTGTAGAGGGAGGACCGATTGCCTCTCACGCTGGGAAACAGTCCTCTCTCCCACGGCTCAGGCTGCTCACAGACAGAGCAAAGAAAGAATATATAATGACACAGCGCCATTTCTCTGTGATTCTCTCCCCAGTCTGTTGGATTTGCATTTGCCAAGGTTTTCAATTGCTGGAACGTATAGCCTGGAAGAGGTACTTCCGCAGATTGGTCTCACCAACATATTCAACTTGGAAGCTGACTTATCAGGGCTCACTGGGCAGCTCAATAGAACCATCTCCAGGGTACGGCGCTGCATGTGGATGTGTGTGGAGTGGGCGGGTCTTTCTCCTTTGACATATGATACATTTGAAAGTCAAGTTCCCTGCTCTTCTTCCCATTTAGATTCTTTAATATCACAATCTTTAAGGCTTCTGCCCATGGGCAACTCCCTCTCCACCTCCCCTTCTCCTAGATCACTAGATTCTTCGGGGCAGGAACACAGAGTAGATGCTCATTCGGGGTCATCCGTGAGCTGGGATTTCCGCAGGTGTGGGATAGCTTTATTTTTATTCCTCCTACTTCTTCCCAGGGCAGGTGCACCGTAATTTCTGCTGCGGCAGCAAAATATCCCCAAACCTCAGTGTCTTGCCACAACAAAAGCTTATTTCCTGTTCCTATTACCTGTTAGAAGCCAGTCACTGCCATTGGCTACAGAGCTGCTGCACACATCTCCTCTGCAGGATGCGGGTCAAAGCCGAAGCCCCTATTTGGAATACACCATTTTCACGGTAGGGGGGAGAGCAAGAGAAGTTGTGCGATGGCTCTAAACACTTCCCTGCACACATGGCCTGTGCCAATGGCCTCTCCCATCCCGCTGGCTACAGTGAATCTCACAATCAAGACCATAGTCCCTGGGAAGGGGCTTGTTTTGCCCTGCAGGAGGCACTGCAAGTCTGGCTGGATGGCCAAAGATAGAAAACCTTCTAACAGGAAGGGACAGTTAATATTTGGGGATAATCGTGTGTTCTTCCACAGAAGGGAAGGCAGCAAAGGCCCTTCCCTGAGCTGTGGTGGTCCTTTTTGTTTTAGGCTCGAGGTGCTCATTACCACTGGGTCTGTGTTAGGACGTTCATAAGGAAAGTGTTATCTTTTATTTGGGAAAGATCCGCTGGGGGTTGAACATGTAACCGAGGCAACAGGCACGTGGCCATGTGTGTGTGTGTGTGTGTGTGTGTTGGGAGGGGAACAAAAGGGAAAAGAAATAGTTTAGTTTTTTAAAGAATTTTTTTCACAGTGACCTTAAATGCTAGATTTATCTTTTCATAGAGCTTTTTAGAAATGAAAGGGATCGTCAAGGTCAATGTTTTTTCAACTTTTTTTTAAGCCTCAGAATACTTTCTTCCTCGGAAGCTGTGTGAAAATGAGGTCAAAAGAGGAAGAAGAAGAGTCCTCATATGGAGGCCAGGAGAGGGTTTGGCACGTCACATAACCGGTTCCGCTGAGCTCATTCTGAGCACCATTGATTTAGGCTGAGCAAGCCTTTTTGAAGATGAGAAAACTGAGGCTTAGAGAGCTTAAGTGTAGCTTGTAGCAGAAAATGACACCGAAGCCTGGGCCACGTGTGCTCAGGTGCCCCAGAAATGCTCCTAGAAGTTGCCATTGGGCTTTGCAGCCTGGTGCTCGCTCGGCAGCCCTCGGCCCCACTCAGGCCCTCGTGTCTCTGACCCGCACTGTCAGGGCAAGCCCCGGGGACGTGATGGAGGGAGAAGGTGGAGAGAGCTGGAAAATGAAGGCTGGAGTTGCTCCTGGGCAGACAGGGCCCAAGGGGCGGAGGTGGGGGAGCTCTGCCTCCATCTCCCCACGGCTGCAGAAGGCACTAGCTGACCCTCAAAGGCCCCTGAATGATGCTGTCTGTGTCCCTTCTCCTCTCCTTGCAGGTGTCACACAAGGCAGCAGTGGCCATGAATGAGAAGGGAACCGAGGCAGCCGCTGCTTCAGGCCTCCTCTCCCAACCGCCGTCTCTGAACGTGACCTCAGCCCCACCTGCTCATTTCAACAGGCCTTTCCTGTTGCTCCTTTGGGAGGTGACCACCCAGAGCTTACTCTTCCTGGGAAAAGTTGTCAACCCAGCCGCAAGGTGACTGTGGTGGGAGGCCAGGGGGTGTCTTACCTCTCCCCTAACCAAACAGGGAGGCCAGCACCAGCCTGCAGCCGTGCAGCTGCTGTGTGGGCCGGTTAATCAGTGTGCCAAGATTCCAATAAAGTTGACCTTGGGTTTGTGAACACGGAGGAGCTATGTTTACAAGGGCGGGCCAGCTCCCAGAACAGCTTCTAGCCATTCTCTCGACGATTATCTCAAATCTGGCGTTAACTGTGGTTAGAAAGTTGAATATGAGAACAGCCCTCATGTTATGGCCTCCTGGGAGACATCTGCCACCGCCACCACCATTGTAGATACTTGCTGAGTGCCCCTTGGGTAAGAGTCACATTAAAAGCACAGAAGGCTCAGGAGAAATAAGTGAGTCCCCCCCCCCCCCGTCAAGTGGCTGATCTGGCTGTACAGCCAAGTTGTCCTGAAATGCCATCACCCAGATGTCAGGGGTTGGATAGCCTTGAGAGGAGCTTGGACCTGGGGTAGCCCCAAGCCATGCTCCACATAGAGAAGGGGGTATGACGATGGGCAGATGCAATAATGGGTCAACCTAGCAGCGGGGGGCCAAATGCAAGCAGCAAGAAAAGAGTGTCAGAGCCCAGGGGGACCCCAAGACCAAAGAAAGTGGGAAGGTCAACGTGGCCAGGAGGGATGACGAGCAGAGGGTAGGGCCAGGGGGGTGGATTGGGAGCCATGTTCAATGGTGTTGGGGCATCCTTCAAAGACGGAAAGTCCGACCCCCCAGGCATGCCCCTGCAGGACGCATTCATGGGAAGGAAACAAAGGGACGCCAGCTCCACTGCAGGTGCGTACCATGCGCATGACAATGCCCATCACCAGAGGATGCTGTAGGTAACGTGTGTCTAGGGAGGAGCCTTCCCCACAGGTGCCACGTGGTAGAACTCCCACCCCAATCCCAAGGAGATGAAGCTTAGATCTTGAAAACCAGGTAAGCCTTAAATAAGGAGAAAAGAGCAGGACAGCTTGAGGGAGGGCAGGGGAGAGATGCTATGAGCAAAGGACACTGGGGAAGGAAAGGAAAAGCTCCATATAAGTTCCATAAAATGAGAGAAAACCAGCTTTGCAGCATGGAAAGTGCAGGTGGGGCAAGTGGAAGGTAGTGCTGCAGACGCGTTCGGCAGTAAAGTTTGGAGGCTCTGGGTGCCTGGGGAAGGAGTGTGGGCTTGGCCCTGTAGACCGTGGGGAGCAGCTGTGGGCCTGCGGGCAGATGTGGATGTGGCACAGTGGTGACAAGGAAGGGATCTGACAGCTGGGCACGGTAAGACCGGGTGGGCTGAGGCCACGGTGAGGGGCAGCCAGGACTCACTGCACTGTGAGGTCCACCCGACCACGCTGCACGCAGGGCTATTGGAGCCCACTCACCCACCACTTCGGCACAGGCTCATTATTAAACACTGGGAATGAGACAGTGAACAAAACCGTCAGCAAGCCCTGTCTTTGGGGGCTTGCACTCTAGAGCGGGAAAATAGACAGGAAACAAAGCAAGTAATGTACATGCACTGTATGAGACAGGCAGGGACGAATCCTTCGTGGTCAAGAATGTGCCCGGGAAAGTCTCCGTGGTGGACCTGGAGAGGGAGCTGGCCCCTCTGCTGGTGACAAAGCAGGTTGTTGGTGGGGAGGCTGGATTTAAGCCCAAGGCTGGAATGTGTCCACACTCATCCTTCCTGTTGGAGAGAAACTACGACGACTGCAAGATGCCTCCCTATCATCTCTTTTGAAAAAGAGGCACTTGATTGAGACTATGCCCAACAATCGTGAGGGGGGAGCTACTGCTACGTCTCCATCTTACAGATCAGAAAACTGAGGCACAATGTGCTAGCCTATGGCAGAGCCTGGATCGGAACCCTGGCTGTTCATCTCCACAGCCCAAATGCTTAACCTCTCTGCCACACTTCCTGTCGTGAGCACAACTCGAAAGCCATCTAGCCACACCTAATTGGCTGCCACTCTGCAAGGACCCGACTCCCAGGGCCAGAGGAAGTAAGAGGGAGAAGAAATCACATGAGCAGGAGCATTTGGAGAAGAACCTTCTAGGGAAAGACCCAGAAGCAGGGGTAGAAATTCGGTGGTTTAAGAAGCACTCACAGGGGACAGGGATGTGCCCTTCATTTGTTCCCTGGTGTAGGGACCGGCACAGGATGAGCAGCGAAACACCTTTTCTGCCTTAATGCTGTGAGAGGGAGTTATGTCCCACAGTGGAACGAAGGAAGAAAACAGCGCAGTGAAGGACGCGACACACAGGTGCGCTAAGCTTTGTGCCAAGGCTCAGTGGGAGGGATCCTGCTCTATTCCAAGCTCTGCAGCCAGCACTCCCTCTTTGGTCTTCTGGGAGGCCAGTTGAGGCAGGCTTCCTGGACTCTCCTTACTACTTACACCCTTCCACTACCGGGACAACCTTGGTTACATTGCCTTTTCCCTTCGTGCCTCAGTTTCCTCTGCAAAATGGAAAATTCAAAACCCACTTTACAGAATTGTTATGAAAATCAAATGAAGGCGTAAGTGTGAAACATTAAGCACTGTGTGGGGGCAGGTCTGTTTCTAGACTTTCTATTTCACAATTCCATGGAACTATTTGTCTTTTGTTGTGCCAGTACCACACCATCTTAATGAACGTAGCTTTAGAAGTCTTGATATTGTCAAGTCCTCCCGCTTTGTTTTCCAGAGGTGTTTTGCTTGTTTGTGTTTTGTTTTGCTCTCAATGTTTGTTTGTGATCCTACCCACTCCAGCAGTTCTGGATAACCTGGCTGGTGACTCTCTGTTTTTCCAGGTGAAGCCTTCCAGACTTTTCTGCCTCCCACGCTTAGATAAGCCCCAATTCCTATATTAAAACTCTTTATTACAAAAATGCCTGCAGTGTCTCTGTTTTCCTAATAAAAGCCAGACTGAGTCATCCGAAAACATTTTTGTTCTGCCTTCATGCTTGAAGGATATTTTTACTGGGTATAGAATTTCAGGTAGCCAGATGCTTTCTTTCTGTGTCATAAAGATGTCATCCCATTGTATTTTGACTTTCACTGTCTGGTTTGAAAAGTTGTCTGTAAGTCCTATTATTATCCTTGGAAGGTAATGGATTTTTCCCTTTGGCTATATTAAAATTTTTTTCTTTGTTTTTGTCTTTCAACTGTTTCCAAATGTATAGTTTTTTATGTATTAATCCTGCTTGGGGTTTATATAAATTCTTAAATATGTGATTTGATGTCTGTTTTAGAAAACTCTCAGATACTCTTTCTTTGAAAATTGTTTCTGTTTCCTTTTATCTTCTTTCCCTGGGACCACAGCTGCACATATGGTGGATGTGTTCATCACGCCCCATGTCTCTAATGTTCTTTTCTGCATTTTCTATTCTCTTTTCTTTTTGGATTTAATGTGGATATTTTCTACGTGTCTGTCTTCTACTTCCACTCTCTTCTGATGTGTTTCACCTGCTGTTAAATGAATTCATTGAATTCTGAATTTCAGTTATTTTAATTTTTAGTACTAAGACTTTCATTCAATTCTTTTTTTATATATTCCTGGTATTTAAGGGCGTTATAAATCTAGAAGAAACAACAAAAATCTCCTGGAACTAGTAAGAGATTTTAACAACATTGCAGAACACATGGCTAATATACAAAAGTCAATCAATTTCTTATGTACTGGCAATGAACAAGTAGAATTTGAAATTAAAAACACAGTCCTATTTGTATTAGCACTCAAAAAATGAAATACTTAGGTATAAATCTAACAAAATACATGTAAGTTCTATATGAGAATAACTAAAAACCTTTGATGAAAGAAATCAAAGAAGAGTTAACTAAATGGAGAGATACTCCATGATCATGGATAGGAAGACTCAATAATGTCAAAATGTTAGTTCTTTTCAACTTTATCTATAGGTCCAATGCAATCCCAACTAAAATCCCGGTAAGTTATTTTGTGGATATTAACAAACTAATTTTAAAATTTATATGGCAAGGCAAAAGTACCATAATAAGTAATACAATATTGAAGAAAAAGAACAAAATTGGAGGATTGACATGAGCTGATTTCAAGACTTACTTAAAGCTACAGTAATCAAGATAGCGTGGCACTGTAGAAAGCATACACAAATAGATCATGGAACAGAATGGAGAACCTAGAAATAAATCCACATAAATATAGTCAACTGATCTTTGAAAGAGGAGAAAAGGCAAACTAATAGAGAAAAGATAGTTGTTTCCACAAATGGTGCTGGAACAATTGGACATTCACATGCAAAAAAAAAAAATGAATCTAGACACAGACTTTACGCCCTTTATAAAAATTAACTCAATATGGATCATAGAACTAAATGTAAAATACAAAACTGTAAAACCCATAGAAGATAACAGAGGAAAAAACTTAGATGACCTTGTATATGGTGATGACATTTTAGATGATACAACACCAAAGGCAAAATCCATGAAAGAAAGAATTGATAAGCTGGATTTTGTTGAAATTAAAAACTTCTGCTCTGTAAAAGACAATGTCAGGAGAATGAGCAGACAAGTCACACGCTGGGAGAAAATATTTGCAAAAGACATATCTGATAAAGAACTGTTATCCAAAATATACAAAGAACTCTTAAAACCCAACAATAAGAACACGAATGACCTGATTGAATAATGTGCCAGAGACCCATTAACAGACACCTTACCAAAAAAAATATACAGATGACAAAAAAGCATATGGAAATATGTTGCACATTATATGTCATCAGGGAAATTGAAGTTAAAACCACAATGAGATGCCACTACATACCTATTATAGTGGCCAAAATCCAGAATGCTGATGAGGATGTGGAGCAACAGGAACTCTCCTTTATTGCTGGTGAGAAAGCAAAATGGTACAGCCACTTTGGAAGGCCGTTTGGCCATTTCTTACAAAATGAAACAAGCTCATAATGCATGATCCAGCAATTACATTTCCTGGTTTTTACCCATGGGAGTCAAAAACTTATGTCCCCAGAAAAATTTGCACACAAATGTTTATGGCAGCTTAATTCATAATTGTCAAACTCTTGGTGCAACCAAGATGTCCTTCAGTAGGTGGGTGGATAAATAAATTGTGGCACATTCAGACTATGGAATATTATTCATAGCCAAAAAGTAATTAGATATCAAGCCATGAAAAGATAGGGAGGAAACTTAAATACATATTAGTAAGTGAAAGAAGCCAATCTGAAAAGTCTATATACTGTATGATTCCAACTACTAACATTCTGCAAAAGGCGAAACTGTGAAAATAGTAAAAAAAAAAAAAAAAAAAAAAAAAAAATCAGTGGTTGCCAGAGATTGGTGTGGGGTTGTGGATGACTAATCAGAGCTATAATGTTGGATACATGTCATTATATACATACATATATTCCATTATATAATATACAACTTTATATATTGCCCATATATGTATGCCCATAGAATGTCCAACACCAAGAGTGAACTCTAATGCAAACTATGGACTTTGGAGATTATGATATGTCAATGTAGGTTCATCAGCTACAACAAGTGCTCCACTCTGGTGGGGGATATTGATAATGGGGGAGGCTATGCATGGGTGGAGGCAAGGAGTATATGGGAAATCTGTGTACCTTCCCCTCAATTTTGCTGTGAACTTAAAATGGCCCTAAAAAAACAACTTTGGAGAAAAAAATCTAATATGCATATCTTTTCAAAATATTTGTAGGACTAAAATTGCTCACTCAAAGGATATGTAATTTATAGGATAGTGAATCATGTTTTTCAGATTATCTTCCAAGTAAATTGTGTGGAATCGACTGAGTAGCCATAGTTGATTTGAATTGTGACCTTTTGTAATTCAAATTCTTATGTAAACATGACTTTCTTAAATTTCTTGATTCTCTCTTGGCTAGGGTGAACTATCTGTGTTTTTGTACCCTGGTACCTCTTGTGTTAATTACTGTAGTTTTATTATACGGAAGAAGTCCCTTAATATTTATTATTTTTGAAAAGATTTTGCACAATTTCTTGTTGAAATAATTCTTCCAGATAAATTTTAGAATCCCTTTGTCAAAGTTCAAAAGCAAGTCTTGCCAGGATGTTAATAGGAATTACACTGAATATATAAATCAAACTAGAGGAATTTACATCTTACGCATTATAGAGTCTTCCAAGCTAAGAATGTGGTGAATCTCTTTTGATCTCATTTTTATGTGGTCCTAATCAAGTTTTCTTTTTTCTTTTTCTCTTTTTACTAAAGCTCCAGCACATTTCTTGTTAGTATCATTCTTGGCTGTTTTATATATTTTGTGACCCTTGTGCATAAGATCTTTTCTTCCACTTACTGGCTGCCTTTTAAAGTATATACAGTAAAACTACACACTAACTTCTTCACTGACCACCTTAATGAGCATTTTGAGCATGTCAATTGCATCCAAAACTTGTATGATTTTTCCTCTTGGCTTTTCCAGCTCTATATATTGCAGGTCATTTACATGCAATTGTTAGTGCCTCTGAGTGGAGGTTTTTCCAGGTTCCTGGTGATCGGAGAAAAGAATTTCAGGACATACCACCTAAGCCATGCAACAGCTATTTTTTTCTTTTTAATTGAAAGCAAATGTACACTCTCAAGATAGAGAGCGGGTGGCTTGACAAGAGCAGTTGCACCAGGAGGGAGTGGTTTTTGGTGTTTTGAAGTATTAATTGAGAGGAGAAATATTCAAGGCTAAGCAGTTGGTTTTCACTAAGAGTTTGGGTAGTAATTCCTAGAACTGGATTCCGTTCCATTTTTATATTTTATATGGTTGTCTTGGCACTGTCGTGGTGATTTCAAGGGCAGAGAAATTATAAAACTGCAATGTAAATGAGATTGTAATTAGCAAAAGTTCATGTAAGGTGGCAGAGATCTCTGATAAGCCAGTTGAAGCCGGTTCTTGCCTGTGGTTATCAGGCCCTCTAGTTAGCTTCTATCTGAGGGCTGTTTACTCCAATACCTGGGCCCAATCTTCAACCCTTGCATCAGGTCTCAGCCCCGACTCCGAGTCTCCTACTCTAATACAATGATTATTTTGTTTCCTCAAAATGATGTATTTCCCTCATGGCCAGAGATGGAGGGAGGATTCTCAAAGTTCGGATTTGCGAGCAGGGTGGGGGCATAGTAAAACAAGTATTGTCTAAGGTAGCCTTAGATAAAAAGTTCTAAACTGGAGTTTTACTCTCCTGGTCCAAAGACTCCAATCCTCCAGCAGGATAGAGGAGAGACCTTCTGCACAAAACAACTCCTGGGTAGAAGTTCCTTTTCATTCACCACCATATGAACTCTGGTAGCTTTTAAGTCCTGCCTTGTGTCAGCCTGGGAGACTCACCTTCTCTTCCAAGTGGAGGACACCTGTCTGCACTCCATTGCACTGCCCATCCTCTCCTGCCCCAGGTGTGTTTCCAGGCAGCTAATTACATTTCTGCCAATGTGTGTGATCAGTGTACAGCTTTGCTTTCTTGAAGCGTCTGCAAGGTCTCTGACAGACAAGCGGGGAGAAGAAAACAGGAAGATTCATTGATTTCCCTCTTGGATCTGTCCTGCCCTGAGACAAGTGGGGAGATTTCAGCCCACGGTAAGTGTCTTGGGGACAAGAACACCCAGAGATGTGGATGTTGACAGCTGGAACCACCCCCCATGGCTCTCTGACATTTTAAGCATTGTTTCCTCCTCTGTTGTTTCCTGCGGGTTCCCAGTTCTACAGCAAGGGTTTCTTATTCATGTGGCTTTTCATTTCCTGTTCCTTCTACTCTGAACCAGAGGAGCTCAGGAGAACCATTTACAAAGAGAATTATTCTTTCCATCATCCTAGCGTGGAAAAAGAAAAAGAAAAACGGCCCGTGGATTGTGTAAATTGTGTAAAGAACGAAAACTCTAATAGCATTTTCCTCCAGTTCTAAGATATGGCAAGTAGTTAAAAATAACTCTGAAAACCATTATAATTTCTGGGAAGTGCATGGCTTCAAATTTTCATCTCCTGCACTGTGACTGGTAGGCCCCAAACAGTGGTTTGGGGGAGTTTTCTTTAACTTCAGTGTTTTACCGTTTTTTAGTCTGATTCCCGTAAGAGGCTTTATCACAGATCTATTGTACACATGGGTCCTCTTTCTACCTTTTTGAAGCTGATTGCCACACATTTTTCATAAATCTCAAAGACAAGCTTCTACATGCCCTTTCCGGCTTCCTCTGCAAATTTTTATTCTGATCAAAACTTCTACCAGTTAGCTTCAAAGAACAAGAGGCAATATAAAGTGGTAGCAGAAAGGGGGAAAAATATGTTCTATATACATAGGCTTAAATCCCAGCTCCACTGTTTACTACGTCGCTTTGGTAAGTTACGTAAACTTTCTGAGCCTCAGTTGCCTTGCGTGCAGACTGGGAGTGATAATGCCTCTGGCAGTTTAATGATCTCAGTCATGAACTCCTTTGAGTGCTAAGTGTGTGTCGGGCTCTTTGCCAAACACTTTGCATGTATCACCTCATTTAGTGCCCACGGTAACTTTCGACATGGTTATAATATCATCTTTTTTTTTTAACAGGTAAAGGAATAGAAGCTCAGAGCCATTCAACAACTTGCAATTCAGGTTCCTGGAAAACATCCTCCGAGATTTGCATCTGAGAATTTTATTAGGGAATGCTGTCAGAACAAGGCCCACAAAGGAGCAAGAAAAACGAGTTTGGACAGAAGAAGAACTTCCCTACAATTGTAGCAGCAGCCTCAGATCCCAGGGGCCTGCTCCGAAATGGAGATAAGATGAATGAAGTCAAAGGGGACCAGACTTCGCCCACCACCCCACATGAATCCATCATTGATGTGGATTTATTCCCAGAGAGGTTGTCACTTTGGGCATGGCAGCTCCTCCGGTAGAGAAAAAATTTTCAGAGAAATACAAAGCCAGGAGCTGTCAGCAGCTGACGCTGTTGGCCGCTAAGTGCACGAGAAACTCCCTCCTGGAGGGGGATCTGGGAGCAGCAGCAAAGCATCCCCCACCCCGTGTCACAGAGATCACAAGTGGAGCCGGAACTGTAATGCTCATCTGCCTGGTGCCAAAGCTCAGGCTTCCATCCGCTCTCCTGCACCTCAGTGTTGCCGTAAGTGAGGTAGCACATATAAACTTCATCGAACATAGTTGAGTGCTACTTCAATGCTAATTTCTGTATCTATCTAGATCCAATCAGAAGAAAGAAACCATATTGTGATTTAAACAAGGGAAGTATCACATAAAGAATGATTAAGCGATGATAAAAGAGTAACTATAACATGTAGGAGAACTCCACAGAGTACTCTAGGGCTGATGGAGAGCATCCAGGAAGGACAAACTTGGAAGGGAGGGTCCTCTCCCTGCTCCCCATGGGGTTCAGACCTCGCTGGAGAAGGTGCTTGCAAGACACGGGATACCGGAGAAGTTTGCTGGTTTTCACAGGCCAGAGCTGTTCACAGCACCGGGCAGGCAGGAAGCAGCCCCCCACGGCACAGATAGGCCACGGTCAGTAGCTGGCTTTGCAGGCTTGCGGAGGGAGTGAGGGCTCCAGTGCAGACAGGAGGACTTGTGGCATCAGAAAGGCCATGGGAGACACAACTCTGAAGGGGAAAGAAGCAGAGGGACATGGGGCACCAGTGGGGACAGGAGGCCTGATGCTCATGAGGAAGTTATGACACGGTGATTGCCACGCTGGGCCAGTGCTGCAAGGTTGCTGAGGGGTAGCACACTCCTGGAATGTTCTGGGACAGAGCACCACCAGATGTCCTCACATCCACTACCACTGACTGCCAGCAAAGCCACTGGAAGCCACCGGAAGCCCTCTTCCTCCAGCAATGCCTCTCCAGCACCCCCTACTGAGAAAGCTTAACCAAAGAAGATACACAGAGAATAAGTAAAAGAAACCAGACCCAAACCGAAAACAAAACAAAGACTATCTGGAATATTTCATTTACAAAATTCTGGAAGATGCAAACCGACAGCAGATCAGTGGCTGCCTGGCCACCTGGAAGATGGAGATGGAGTGAGTTTACACCGGGAAACTTTTGGAGGGGTGTGATATCTTTATGTTCGATATATTGACTGCAGTGAGAATTCTGGACTTTATTCTTCCAATGAAGTTAAATCCCTGAAAATTTAAGGTGGTGGTGGGAAATGAGCAGCATTCATTTTTGAGATTGCTCTGGTCACAGCGTGGGCACAGATTGAAGACCAGGGCTAGGTAGGAGGCAGTCACTCAATTCCTGTCCAGAGTGGAGTTTGCTATTTGCCGGGCTCTCTGCTAGGCCTTTCGCCTGTGTGCTCTCCTAGTTAATCTTCACAACTACCTTAAGAGACAGATATTATTATTGTCTCTTTTTATCCATAAGAAAACTAAGGCAACTTATCAAGATCACCACGCTTGTTGTAGCTGGAGCTGAGACTTGAACTCCAGGCTACCCAGGAAGAGATTCTGTGTTGACCCCTGCTAGAAAGCTTTTGCAGGGGTCCAAATGAGACTTGCCGAAGACTGAAATAGCAAGAATATAAAGGAAGAGATGACTGGAGAGAGATTTGAGAGAAGAATGTATCAAAAAGACTTGATAACTTAACAGTGGGGAGAACCCGGAGCCTAGGATGACTCAGGTTTCTGATTTATGCAAAAGGGTGGGCACAGAGCTGTTCCTGGAGATGCCAGATACAAGACGAGAGTGAGGTTTGGGGTACAGTGGGGTTTTTTCCTGAACATTCTGGGCCTGGGAAGTGAGGAATACATGGGTAGTTGGCCCAGACACTCTTCTTTATATCTCGCACTACAAATGCTCCCATCTCACACATGACATATAAAGTATATATAACTCAGAATTGAGGTGAGCTGGCTGGTTAACTCTGTATTATTTTATAGTATTTAATCATTTTCTGTATTTGTAATCTTTCCAATCATTGTATCTACACATTGTCCACATTTTTTTTAATTTTCTTTTTTTTTGTTTTTTGGGGTTTTTTTGAAGATGGGAAGAGTGAAGAGGGGTGTTCTATTTCCTTTTGTTTTTTTTTTCTTTGAGATGGAGTCTTATTCTGTCACGCCGGGTAGAGTTCAGTGGCCTCATCGTAGCTCACTGCAGCCTCCAACTCCTGTGCTCACGTGATCCTCCTGCCTCAGCCTCCTGAGTAGCTGGGACTACAGGCTCGCACCACCATCCCTGGCTAATTTTCTATTTTTTGTAGAGATGGGGTCTCGCTCTTTCTCAGACTGGTCTCGAACTCCTGAGCTCAAGCAATCCTCCTGCCTTGGCCTCCCAAAGTGCTAGGATTACAGGTATGAGCCACCATACCGGCCTCTGAATTTTAAATACATAAAAGCTGTTTGAAGAAGGAAGCAGGACCACAGTGTTGAACAAGCTTACCAGTTCTTCAGCATACATGCTCATACAACTGAGGAATAAATGGAAATTGTATGAAAATAGCTCACTATCTTAAAATTTGTTTTTAATAAGAGCATTTTTCCCTTGTTTATTATATTATCATGTTTTATACGAGATTTTAAGCTTCTAATTTGCCTTTGCAGAATTTGTTTTATTAAAAAGAATGCTTTTGGTGAGTCAAAATAATCTAAATTACATCCTGCTGAACTCTCAGAACACTCCATATGTTCTTTTGTAGCACTTATCACAGCAATTTGCAATTATGCGTATATTTTGTGATTTTTTTTCTAATCTATTTTCTGCATAAACCTCTATACTCTATCCAGATAGGAAAGACATCTACGTGGTCGATTGCTGTAGCTCCAGCATATAGTAGGCATTCAATAGTTACTGAAAAAGGAAAGAAAGAAATTAAGATGTGGTAATTCATAAAGTTATAACACCTGTGCATGACAGTGGCCAGTCTTCAGGTGGTAGGGGAGTACCTGATTAGGCTCTGTAGCAGGTACTATTCCCCCCACAGCTCCAGGTAGGTATTATTATGCTAATTAGGTAAAGTACAAATTAAAAGGTGAAACAAACAGGGAGACAGGAATCTGAAAAAGCAAGACCTGGGGGAGGTTGCATGAACAGTTCTAGAAGATGTAATGGTCTTAAAGGGACAATGCATGGTCCAAAACTGAGAGAGAAGCTGGGAGGACAAATAGAGGGAAGTTAGGACGGGTGAGGAGGGGAAGTGAGATTGCCCCTCGAGTCTGATGTTTCAGGAGAGCAGCGGGTGCTAAGACCAGGCAGGCAGGATGAGATCAGGCTCTAGAACACTGAACGTTTTAACAAGCTGCTCTGGGGCACAGGAGAGCAAGGTCAGCTGACAGGTTGGAGACCGGACATCTGTGTGCTGGCACCGGCTAGCCAGCAGTTGTGCCAGGATTGTAATGGAAGCCCAAGTTTCACAGTTAAGAATCTCTGGGAAAAACTCTTCAAATTCAGCAATTCAGGAATACTGCTCCTAATCCCCTGGTATGGACTGAATATTTGCATCCTCCCAAAACTCATATGTTGAAATCCTAATCCCTGCTATGATAGTATTAAGAGGTGGGATCTTTGGGAAGTCATTAGGTCATAAGGGTGGAACCTCAGGGATGGGATTAATGCCCTTAAAGAAGAAACAAGAGAGCTCGCTCCCTGCTCTTGCCATTTGAGGATACCAGCAAAAGATGACCATCTGCAAACTGGGCCCTCGTGAGACACCATGTCTGCTGGTACCTTGATCTTGGACTTTCATGGCTCCCAAACCACGAAAAATAAACGTTTGTTGCATAAGCCACCCAGGCCATGGTAATTTGTTAGGCAGCCTATCTTAGCTTGTTCTGCCTGCTATGACAAAATACTCTAGACTGGATCATTTATAAACAACGGAAATTTACTGCTCTCATTTCTGGAGTCTGGTGAGTCCTGGATCAAGGTGTCAGCAGATTCAGCGTCTAGTGAAGGCTCATTCCTCAAAGATGGTGCCTCCTAAGTGTCCACACCTGATGTTGTAAGTGCCTCAGGCCTCTTTTATAAGGGCACTAATTCCATTCAGGAGGGTTTCACCCTCATGACCTCATCATCTCCCAAAGGCTCCACCTGTCAATACTATTTCATTGGGGATCAGGTATCAACATGTCAATTTGGGGGAGACGCTAACATTCAGATCATAGCGCAACCTGAACTAAGACATCCCCTCTCATCCGATTAATGCTCTGTGGAATTAACCAAGGATTCTCTGGAAAGAGAGAGACAGACAGACAGGGAGACAGATAGGAGATTGCACCCCAACAGAAATCAGCACACTTGGCTTAGGGCCCACAATATGTGCCAGGACTTAAGCCAACCATGGGATAACCAGAAGCTCTAGATTATTCCTAGCTGCTAATTTAAAACATTGTTTTCATGTTGAAACAAACACTTATTTACTATGGAACCAAAAGTAAAATTTGTCGGATTCTCAAAGGAATCCATGCTCTGGAGCCCACCCTGCTCCAGACCCCAGGGAAATATATCCATTTTCACTGCAGCTCTGGGGCATTTGATAACAGAGTCTGCAAAGCACTGACCCGAGTAGCACTAAAGCAACACCCAGCCAAGCAAACACGAAAGAAAGGATCCTCCTTGCGATCCTGAATTGTGCTTGGTACAGCGTCCCTGCTTAATCATCTGCTGAATGATGCTGTTTCTCTTGTTTAGAACTAGAACAATCGACAGCAACTCTGTGTGTTGTAAATGCTTGATGGAGCCTCACCGATGCCCTCTTGCCAAGAACCTCACCACTATAAGGCATTAAATTATAGGCGTCAACTCTGGCCAGGGTACCAGGCACAATTCCTGGCCATCTCACACTCGCAGTGAGGAGTTAAAGACTTTTAAGACATTTATTTAAAACCTGGGAACCCTCGCTGCCCACAGGAAACAAACACCAGGGCTGAGTTTACCCACATGGTGGAGGTGGCTGGCTTACACATAGTGAGAGACACCATCCTCTTCCCTGTCCCCCTTTCTCATGCCACATGGGCCCTTTTTCTTTCATTCTGCCTTTGCTCATGGTTGTCCTCGTTAGTTAGTGGTTTTCTTTGCTCTCCCCGTTACAGGCCGGTGGGGCCACCCGGTGGCGTCATCTTCCTGTAAGCAGGGCAGAATCCACCCTGTGGAGCTTCTCCGCCCGGCCCTTGGCCGACCCACTGTTGTGTAACACACTCCCGGGCTCCCGCCACACTCAGTGACTGTGTGACGGGCCATCCTGCACGGCCCTCGCTGTGCTTGGTATGGTTTCCATTCCTTTCTCCAGAACTTTTCCATCTTTTACTACCAATTCTATTGCCTATTCTTCCGTGCAACTTAGATAGGAAGATAGCGCGAGAGCGAGCACATTCCTAACAGAGCAGGCAGAACAGACTGCCCACCTGCGTCCACGCAGAGAAGAGCTCATGCTCCTACAGAGCCGCCATGAGGGAGGTCACAAGCAGACCCCCAAGACGCAGTGGAAAGCAAACCGCTCACCAGGAGGGTGTGTCTGGCAGTCTCGAGATCAGGCTTCCCTTCTGGCCAAACCCCTGACTTGGTGGCCGATTCAGAGAGGACCTCAGTGTCCTCCTTAGGAAAATTAGATTATTTATTCACCACTTCTACCTGCTTCACAGGAAAAAGAGGCATTAACACTACCAGAAATGGTCAATTCACTGTCCTCGTTACACCAAGGGGACACACAGCAGAAAACCTGAAGTTCATATATAGTACATGACACAATTTAAATTCTGCCAACAGTGTCTTCTTTGCTCTCTGATCTGTGTCTTTCCTCTGCATCGCACCCAGGCTGAGGGCAGATTAATAAGAATCCAAATAGATCCCTTTGAACAGTCCCTTTTTTCCTGGCCCAGTGCTGAGCACCGCAGGTATGAGCCCAGTGTGCAGAAGGGGGCAGGAAGCTCAGACAGGACTTGGGCTGTGCGGCTCTCCTTGAGCCAGTGTCAGCATTGTCCCCTTGACCCGTGTGGCTCTCACCACACAGAAGCACGGGGTGGGGCAGCCCCACCTCTATCCCGCGGGCAGTGGGCATCTTGTGCAGAGTGGAGGTCACTTCGGGCTGAAGGGGTGCTGCAGGCCTGGCCTTCCTCTTGTGGGGGTGACGCTTGCCTGTGACTCAGGAGGGTACGGCAGGGTGCCAGGCGTGCCTTGGGCATTCTAGCTCAGGAGCTTGCCAGTCTGCAGACAGAAGCTCCCAACTAGGTGGAGGAAGTAGGATGTTTGGAACACACCAAAACTATAGCAGCAAATATTTCGATATCTCTGCTCTTTAGCATTCCAGCCATGGGCCGCGAGGGTGACCCCTCAGGGAGAACATAGCCTGCTATGGGATCAGAGGAGGTCGCTGATGAGAGCATGCTGTATAGATTGTTTATAAACTGGGAAGGGCTTCCTGAGACAATTGTCAAAAGCAGAGGTTCTGAAATGCATGTCGACAGGGGAAAAGATAAATGAGAAAGAGTCAGATGGAGGATGACAGTCCAAAAGGTCCCAGAGGCAGCACCCTGCAGTGGTCAGGAACATGGGGCTGCTCGTGTCATAGCCCTGCTCATCCACACCCCCGCTGGTGACCTTGGGCTTGCCACCCAGTTTCTCAGTGGCCACCCAGTTTCCCGGTTTCCTCTTCAGTAAAATAGGGCTGATATTAGTAATCACCTAAAGACTTGTAAGGAGGATGAAATGCGTTAATACGTGTAAATCACTTAGAACAGTGTTTGGCACACAGTAAGTGCTCAATAAATGTTAGCTATATTTATAGCCATTATTAGTTGGCCTCAGCCAGTTGTTGCCAGGTAAGAATCCACCAATGATTCCAGATCTTCTCATTTTCTAGGCAAAAGTGAAAAATGTCTTGATTTTTAAATGTTGGCAACTAATTATTTTAAAAACCTGTGAAAAGTTGAAGTCCAGAGTTCAGTTAATAATAATATAATAATGTTGATTTCTTAGTTTGGCAAATGTCCTGTGACCATGTAAAAATTTAACAATAAGGGAAACTGGATATATGGAAACCCAATAACTTTTCTGTAAGTCTAAAATTATTCAAAAATAAAAACTTTATTTAAAAAAACCTCAGGGAGCAA
>CAUYSK010051457.1:0-12980 GCA_963575035.1 Avahi laniger | reverse complement strand
TGCATGTGTGTGTGTGTATGTGTGTGTGCGCGTGCGGATGTGCGTGTGTGTGTGTGTGCGTGTGTGTGCGTGTGTGTGTTTGCGTGTGTGTATGTGTGTGTGTATGTGTGTGTGTGCGCGTGCATGTGTGTGTGTGTGTGTGTGTGTGTGTGCGCCCACGGGGAAGTGGTCAGTGAGGCCTGGCCGGCAGCCTCTGCAGGACTGCGAGACCCCGGGCAGCGTCCTGCCTGCAGCGCCTCCCACAGGCGCCGTCGGTCGGCCTGTGCCGCCCCTGCGCTCTTGCTGTCCCCCCTCCTGTGCCCTGACACCGGACGGCCAGCGGATGCGGGGGAGAGAGGATCAAACCCACAGCGTCGATGCCCCGGGGAGGGGGCCGCAGTCCCTCCTTCGCGTGAGACCCCCGTGTCCATAGACCTGGAGTTCCAGTACTGAGTTAGACTGTGGTTGCCCCCTTAAGGGACCTCGGACATGGCATTTAACTGGTTTGGAGCGACTTGGAAACTGCCCGCATCGTTGTGAAGGACCAAGGTAGGCCCCCCTGCGTGAGTAGATTTCAAGGATGATCGGGGACAAAGCAAAGTGACTTTTGTGACTGCCCGCCACAAGCCCAGCCCTTTCAACGTGCTGATTAACTCAAATTCAGGACCTTCGTGTTGGAAGAACACACCTTTTCAGCAGGTGATTCCCAGTATCTAGATTACCTGCTGGCATTAAATAGAGTAGAAACGATACTAAAAAATAAAACAGAAAGACCCCGCAAAACAGCAGCCACGCGCCTGGGCCACGTCCCCACGCAGGTGTCAGCAGACACCTCCCCGCCTCCTCTCCTTTGTTCTCGACTGTCCACAGCACCTCAGAAGCCAGCAGGGGACCCCAGCGACTGGGGAGCTGGAAGTTTCGCACGAGGTGGCCGACCAGGGGCTGCCTGGAGAGGGGAGCGCACCTGCCGGAGGTTGGGGGGGTCCCCGGGAATGTGCGTCCCCCGGCCTTGCGCCGGGGCAGCGAGTGTCCGATGAGGCCACTCGGATGTGGTGGGACCGCCGGGCGCCTGCCGGTTCAGCCCAGGACACAGGGATCCCCTCCGGCTGCCTTGCATAGACCGTCAGGTCAGACTTTGGCAACCAGTTTTAAAGAGGAACAAGTGTAGATAAAACAGAAAGAGACTCTCTGTTGGATTTTTTCCTAGTGTTTATTTCTAAATGAACACAGTCGACTGCAGAACTCTTTAATGTAATAAAAATATAGCTCAGGGTCAGGTATGAAATTAATGATACAAATTCAACGTATTAGTGCTCGGTGGGATGAAACAACTTCAATGAAGAAATAATCAGACTCTAACCAGACCCAAAAGGAAAAAGACAGAAGCATATGAACAATTCCAACAGCAATCTGTTACGAAGGGAATTATGAAAACATGTATAAAATATTTATTTTTAATAAGATATTCTGTCCTATTTCTTAAAACTAAAATAAGATTACACTCGCAACTTATCAAAGCAAAGCGATGCTGCCCAACGCCAGCTCTTTATGCGGATGGAAACGCTAATTTTATTATCTTAATTTGTGTAGCTATGTTTCTTGTCTTTTTTGTTCTTTTTAAAGTTAAATAAGTAGCAGTGAGAAAGCTTTGGGGTTTCATTTATATGAAGTGGAATCCGTGATACCAATATCCACCTAGGAAATTGGACAGATGCAATAATTATGGGGCCAGAACGATTTCCAACATCACAGGGCGCTTGGAAAGACGCCTCTGAGAGGCACGGCCCGCGGAACCGGCAAGAACTCCTTCCGCGCCATGACGTGCACGAATCTGCAGCGACTGTAGCCCTGAGGAAAGGACGCTGCTGTGCTGTGGCGGTGCCTGGAGGTGCCTCCCTGGGAGGAGAACCAAAGCCCGGTCCTCACGCACAGCGCTGGGCACCGGGCACGCAGCGGGCAGGGCAAGGCGCCACTCAGGGGGTGGACAGGCCTTTGGCAGGTCACTGCTGTGGGTGGCTCCGCAGGACCCCTGGCTGTTCTGTGTTCTGGCCCGGGAGCAGAAGTGGGCTTCGCAGGGGAACCCCTGGTCCCCACGTGACCTGCAGTGGAAATGGGGGTCATTAGGTAACACCCAGGCAGTGACCTGAGACACGTCTGTTCAAAGTCATCCTCTGCAGAAAAACCTGCAATAATGAAATGCCCAAAGAATCCTAAACTTTAGGGCAGGAGTAATAAAATGTGTTCAAAATAAGATATTGTGAAGCATTATAGGAATATCTTTGAAGATATTTACATTATTAAGTATGAAATGTCCGATTTCCTAAAGTACTAAGTTTGACAGTTGATATCTCTGACATTTCACTTTGATACTTCTCGTTTTATGTTTATTGTGAAGGTACATCCCTAGTTTTGCAAATGCACATTTTGGCTTGTGATTATCTTTCAAATGTTTCCATAAAGCAATTTTTGTGAGACCATGGATAAATCAAAAATGCACGTTGTCTTCAAATATGAGTTCCATCGTGGAACCAATGCTGCCAAGACAGCTTGAAATGTCATCGAGTTGTTTGGGAAGGATGCGGCTAATGAACGCACAGTACGTCGATGGTTTGAGAAATTCCACTCTAGTGAGTTTAATCCTGAAAATGAGCCACATGGGCGACCTGAGACCAAGGTGGGTAATGATGACCTGAAAGCTGTAGTGGAAGTGAATCCATCTCAGACTACATGTGAATTAGCAGCAAGGTCTGACGTTCCTATTCTGGCAATACTGGACCATTTGAAACAGATGGGCAAGGTAAAGAAGCTGGATCGATGGGTTCTGCATGAATTAAACCAGAGTAAAAAGAGAAATCTTCTCGAAGCTTGCATTTCTTTGCTGTCACGACATAAAGGTGAACCATTTCTGCACCATCTTATTACATGTGATGAAAAATGGGTTCTTTTTGACAATTGCAAGTGTTCGGCACAATGATTGGATAAAGATGAAGTGCCGAAACACAGTCCAAAACTGAATATTCATCCAGAAAAGCTAACGGTGTCTGCTTGGTGGTCCAGCGCTGGTATTATCCACTACAGCTTCATGAAACCTGGTCAGTCGATTACAGCCGACGTCTACTGCAACCAGTTGGACGAAATGATGGGGATGCTGGTGGTTAAGCAGCCGAGATTGGTCCCTAGAGACAGGCCCGTCCTCTTGGAAGACAACGCTCGACCACATGTTGCACAAACAACGCTGCTCAAACTACAGAAGCTGGACTTGGAAACTCTCTGTCATCCACTGTGTTCACCAGACCTTGCACCAACTGACTACCACCTCTCCCAGGCTTTGGACCACTCCTTGCAAGGAAAATGCTCAATTCTCAACAAGTTGTGGAAAACGCCTTCACGATTTCATCTCCACTCGCTCTCCAGGCTTCTTTGCTGCTGGCATAAACAAGCTACCATTAAGATGGCACCACTGTGTGGATAGTTTAGGTGCATACTTTGATTAATTGTACTGCTTCTTGTTTAAGATATAATAATCCACACTTTTGATTCGAAACCAGACATTTCATATTTAATGAACTTAATATGTAAGTAAATGGCCAAAGTGGTAATATCTGTTAAGTAAAAAAGACAAGATCAAAACTATTCAATATGATCTTTATTTGCTATATAAATATATTTATTCATGTACACATAAAATATATGATTATGCAAATATATGTATATACACACAAATATAAATGCAAATACACACAAAACACAGGGCAGAAAAAGTAAATGTAAATAGTTGACTTGTGATTTATTTTTATGTTCTCTTTTTCCCTTTTGTCCCAACAAAATTTCTACAATGAATTTGGATTAAATTTCATAATTAAAAATACTTATTAACATTATGTGCATATTAACATTATGAAAATATTAACATGAATATGCATATATGATAATAAAATGGAAGTAGTCATCCTAGCACACTCTGCGTTTTACTGCTATTTTCATTTTTTTAAAAAGTTACAAAACTGATAGTTGAGAATGTTCTTTGATGATTGTCTGTTTCTGTCGGCCTCGTTCCCTAGACCCTGGGCCCCCTCTCACCCTGCTCTGAGCTCTGCCGCACTTCCTACTCCTCTTCCGTTAGGTCTTAGTATTTTTTCTCACTCAATGTATAAGGGATTTTTATCATTTCTGTTGCAGTATTTTTCACTGTGTCTTCCACTTAGTGTAGTTTTTAAGCGTGCAAATGTTTCATTTCTAAGTGGGCCAGTGCATCACTGTGCATTTGCAGTCTTTGAAAACTTAACTGTCTGGGAAGTCTTTTTGCATCTAGAGGTTACTGAACCCATTTTTTTCTTTTATTTCTCGTGTTTTCACTTCTTTTTATATTTAGCTTTTTAAACTATCTTGTTATCATAATTACTGGTGACCGCTTATCTGCAATGCTCATTTACCGGTATTGAAGGCCAGTATTCATGTCTTAGTGGGCATATGTTTTCCTTCTTTGCATAGTTTGGCTTCGAAGCCAAACATAAGTAATAACTGTAAACTTACAACATAGTTTATAATCTTAAGGATTGAATAATCTTTTTTATAAAGACAAAGAGAGAAGCAAGTAAAATTGGGGAGAGAAGAGACAGCTATTAGCAGTTATTTTATTATTTCAGATAATTTCTTTAAAAGCATTTTGTCACACTTATCTCCAAAATGGTCCCCCTGCTAATTTGTTAAGTTAAAAACAATTTGCATATTTTCAACATCACTGCTAACTCAAACTGTTGTATACTTCCCCAATTATAAAAATACTTTTCTTCAGATGAATCCTATTCATGTCTTGATTTTTTCTGGTAATTGAATTACTGCATTCCCATCACAGATTCTATAATAAACGGTCTTTGCAGGTTGACATAAAAGCCCTGATCTGGCAACAACATTTACATGTCTCCACCTAGTGTTCTGCTGTTTCACCCCTTGGATTATTCGTAGTTAGATCTTTGGCCAAACAAGTAGAAACCATGTATCAGCGAATAATTATAATTTTATTTCAGTTACATTGATAATTTTTGGTTCACAAATTGCATTGTTCATAATATATTTAGCACTCACAGTATCTATTAATGTACGTCACGTACATTATCTGATTTAACCTCCAGTGACTCCTAAAACAAAAAACAGCAGAAGCACGCTCCAGTGGCAGGCCGGCCGGGGGCAGAGGAGGAGGTCAAGCTCCAGCCTGTGGAGTAAAAGCCCAAAACGGAGCAACCGTGACCCGGGGGAGGAGGGACAGCGGATGGGTCCTTGGATTGCAGTGGGGACATCTCGGGCGTTTTGCTGTCAATGATGTTGACTGTAGGGTCAGGGCAAATATTCCTCATCATGTTAGATGCATACTCTTAAATAGATTTTTAAAATTAATGATACTAATTTAATATATATTATAATTATGATATATAATTTATATATATGAAAATATTAATGGGCTGCCTTTAGAACACTTACATGGCTTCCTAATAATTAACCTATTAATGTGATATATTAATAGATATATTGTTAAAGTAAGCCACTTTACTTTTTAGATAAATCCATTTTGATTTTGGTAGATTTGACTTTTTTCTTTTTTTGAGACAGGGTCTTGCTCTGTTGCCCAGACTGGAGTGTAGTGATATCATCGCAGCTCACTGCAGCCTCAAACTCCTAGGCTCAAGTGATCCTCCTGCCTGAACCTCCCAAGTAGCTGGGACTACAGGTGAGCACCACCAAGCCTGGTTAATTTTCTATTTTTTTTGTAGAGACAGGGTATCACTATGTTGGCAAGGTCTTCAACAGGCCAGTCTTGAACTCCTGGCCTCAAGCAATCCTCCCGCCTTGGCCAACCAAAGTGCTGGGGTTGCAGGTGTGAGCCACCATGCCCAGCCATTGGTAGAATTGACTTTTAACAAATTGTTAAATCTGATTCATTCATGTTTTATGCAGGGCAGTGCTGGTAAATATCTAGGTCTTTAAAAAAATTATATGCATACATATGATTTTTAAACATAAATTTTACTGATATAAAGGATGTTTGGTACATAATCAGCAAATAAAATACGCAACACTCTTTGCTGCAAATGTCATGTAAGCAATTGATCTCAGAATGTTTATGGGATTTGCTAAGCTCTTGACGCTGTGGCCAACCTCTAGCTGCAGCTGACAACCAGTTTCAGCATGAAAAAGATAAAGGTTTTCTGACATTTTTATTTGTGTTACTGGGTTAGACTCAATTTTGGCAAGGGATACACGATCCAGACTTCACCCATTTGCCAGTGATGCGAGGAACTTCTTCGCCGAAGCATATGATGGTTTGCAAACATTGGAAGAATCTTTTCTCAATTTGTTGTGCTATTCATAATAAAAAGGCTAAAGATGTGAAACACTTTTAAGTTTAACACATATTTTAAATTTTTTCTCCATTACTTTTGTAAGTCTAACAAGACCACACAATAAACCAAGGCCCTATTTTTAGCATTTGCCGATTTCCGTGGTGTAAAGATTCCCGCTGCGGTAGCGGATTTCAAGTCCAATGCGACTTCCTGGGAGAGAAACGCAGAGCCGCCGTCACCGGGCGTTTTCCCCAGGCCGGCGCCAGGGCACAAGGCAAGCGCAATAGTAACATAGAGAGATTTTGGTAAGTAAGAATATAATTTATTTAATTTTAAGCTTATATAATTAGATTTTTACCAATGGCTATTTTAAATAACTGGCTGGAAAATTCCCGACAGTTCACGAGTTGGCTGTCACGGACTGCACACAAACCCACGAGTGAGGGGACCTGAGCCTCTGCCACTCCTGCTCCTTTAAAGGTTTTCATACTCAGGTTTTGCTATTTTCATGATTCGAATTGAGTAGCTTTTCTGCAGTCTTTTTTTCTGCTTTCTTGTAATTTATAGGGTATTAGAATATCATAAAATGCTTCTTGAAATTTTGATAAAGTTTGCCAATAAATCCACCTTGTCCTAGAAACGGTTATGGAAAAATCTTTTTTTAAATTCCATTCTTTATTACTGATCGCCTTGAAATTTTTTCACCTTGAATTGGTTATTTATATTTACCAGGAAATTGTAAATTATACTGACGCATTTGAATTTATTTTTTAAAATCCTGTCCTTACAACATTTGAATCATTCTTGGTGGCTCCTCTGAGAGCTACCTGTTTGGCGTGTGGGCCTCACCCCCGCGGCCGCGCTCCCGTCCCTGCTCCCCCTGTGCGCTGGGGGCCGTGTTCGCCGTGGCAGGCGCTGGCTCCCCTGAAACTCACGAGGACGACAGTCTGATTCTCCAGAAAAAGCTTTCCCTAGAGTTAACTTGACCTGCCATCCAGGTAACTGCTTCAGGTTCTCTGGGTGAAGGGGAGAGTCGGGGACCAGCTCCGTTCCAGAGTCGCGCGGGCCGTCTTGGGGGTGCCCACAGTCGGCCCACCTTGCCAGCCCCTCCTGTGTGCCAGGGCCAGGAGGACGCGCCTGCCCACGGGACTTCCCGCCAGCATGGGCGAGAGTTCCTAGAATGCCCACAGCTGACAGAGACCCCCAAGACAGGGCCCGAGACCTGCAGGACACCAGAGAACTGGGGGTGAGGCGGGCGTGGTGGGGCTCTCAGGGAGGACCACCTGCACAGACCCGAGCAAGGAGGAGCTGCCCCAGGACCACTGGGGCTTAAACCTCAGACCTTTGTCTCTCACGGTCTGGAGCCTGGGAGTCCAGGGAGTCCAGTCCTGGTTGGCAGAGGGCTGTCCTCTTTCCGGGTCCCCACACGGTGGAAGGAGAGCGGCAGAGGGAGCCCCCCACCGGTGTCTCCTTCTAAGGGCACTGACCTCAGCCCGATCCTGCCCTCAGGGCCTGGTCCCTGCCCCCAGGCCACCTCCTCACGCTGTCACCTTGGGAGCTGGGTTTCTAGCAGGCATTTCGAGGTGACACAGGAGGGACTTACGGACTTAGGGCAGCGGGTGGCAGCCCCCTAAAGAGAGGTCTGGGGTTGCCCAGGGGAGGCAGAGGAAGCACTTCTCAGGTGCCGACCCCACGCGCCTCATGATCACTCACCTGTGTTACGAATGTCGGCGTCTTCAGTGAGTTCATTCAAAACCCGTCCCTACGCAGAAACAGGAATTCCACTAAATGTGTCTTTAGATTTTCAGTTAGTTGTACCAAACTAAGTAGTTGCTAACAAAGTTTGAGACATTTCCCTGGGAGGAGGTCCGGTCTGTGAAGGGCTTTAGTTTCCGCAGCTCCCTGTCCCCACCGCTGCTTTCACGTTCCCGTCGCGGCACCTGCGCCTGGGTCTGCGCCGCTGCAGTTCTGCACGGCGGCTCCTTGCACCTGCGCGGCTCTCCAGTGCGTCCTCCTCTGCCGAACGCTCGTCCCTCCCGGCCCCTCCGCTCAGTGGGAAAGGGCATCGTGTCCTCTTCACTGCGGGCGGCGCTAACCCCCGGACCAGGGCGGCTCACCTGTCCTGGCCCCTGCACGCCGGCTCCCGGGGAACAGCCTGAGATGCAGCCATATGCAGGCTCAGCACACACCCCCGCTCCAAAAATACGTGTGATATTGAAAATGATGAAAACGCAACGTCTAGTTAATCAAACTAAAAAGAAAAAAAATAGATGACTTAAAAACGTTTGCAAATTTGTTGTGCGATGGAAATTAAATTATTCATACTCCTCACCAACCGTCTCTAAATCCACTGGTAATAGTTCTATCGCATTCCTGAAAGGCATGAGTGGACTCTTAATATATTTTTTAATACGGTGTCATTTATATTATAGCAATTAAGTTATTACCGAGAGCAGGGGTAAAATTGTGGTTAAATTATGTATGGAAAAGTTGTGACAATGAAAAAGTCACATCGAGCTGTTAGTATCTTAGTTCTCCATCTGTAAGACGGAGTGTTTTATCTTGGGTAACGAGACGTCGCCTCAGAAGTGGCTGTTCGTGAGAACCCAGAGAGAAGCTCAAACCCCAAGCCTTGGAGGTGGCAGCTGCAGGGACTGTCCCCGGAGCCTTCTCTGACGGTTCCAGCCCTTGTATTTCCCAAGCGAGACGCTGGCCCCGCAGCCTGGTCGTGGTCCGTGGTCGGCGTGGTGACGGCCATCAGCAGGGGGGGAGGGATGGTGGGTCCAGTGGTGTCTCGGGCTGCGCTGTCATCGGGGACCCGCAGGGACAGACCTGTGTCTGCGGCACGTGTTCAGCTGAGGGAAGAAGCGGGAAATTAGAGCCACGGTCCCAGGGCAGAGGGTGGTAGGATCCGAAGCCATTATTTGAGTAATTAAAGGTCACTAGATTTTATTCTAAGAAGATAAAGTTTATTCTGCATGAATTATTCACATAATCATTTTGAATAAATAGGTATAGTTATTTATTACATCAACGTATCTATATTTGTTAATAACGTTCCATGGTAAGTTTTACTGAGAAAATTAAAATGGTGAGCGACATTATAATATGGTAGTTTTCCAGCTTTGCTGGGAAGACCCCCGGGACTCCGTGGAGGTGCCCAGGACCGTCCCAGGGCCAGGGAGCTGGGAGGCCGCACCGTGTCACCCAAGGTGCGTGTCCTTCCGTCTCTCCAGACTGGCTCCCTCACTGTCATTCTAATACCCTCCTTTCCCAATGACAACCGTCCTTGAGTGGGGGGACCGTGTGGCCAGATCCCCTGGCTCCTTCCCGGGCCGGGACCTGCCTGGACCCCAGGCCAGGAGGCGGCTGGGGCTGATGACGGGTGTGTCGCAGGGACGGGCCTCTCCAGGCCAGCGTCCCCAAGTGTGTTCTAGGGCCCCAGCCCGGGGCATCGTATGGCAAACTGAGCACCGCCCACACCTGTCGGCATCGTGAAGGCTCTGGGCAGTCCTGCGGGATGAGTTTCTTATTCACCCCTGTGACCCCTTTTTTCCTCAAAATACCTGTGAACAAATCATGAGATTTAAAGGTTTCGTGCTCCTCTCTGCTGTGTCCGTAATGACAGCGCTGTCCGCTACCTCCATCCACTGCCCTCACTGTTCAAATCCAGGTGGGAGCCCCGAACGTTGGGGTGTGCTCGACCGGAAAACCCCCGTTCTCGTGGGATAAGCGTCATGCCCGTGGAATTAGAGCCACCGAGATTGGCACGAGAGTCTCAGCCCTCTGCACAGAGACCTCTGCCGGCGTCTGTCTTCAGCCAGGCGTGTCCACTCCACCCCCAGCCTCTCAGACCGGCCGTTTGGTGGCCCACCCTTGCACACAGATACCAGCCAGAAAGGAGGGAAGCGCTGCCTGCAGGGAGGGTCGTCAGGGGCGGGTGGTGGAGGGTGGGATTTCCCGACTCATCGCAGCTGCTGGAGTCCCGTGTGCAGCTGAGGGCGCCGGCTGCATGGCCCCGCTGCTATTCCTGCCCACGCCCACAGCGGCATCTTCGCACCAGCTCTCTTCTCCTTCCCTTTCCTGCTCTCTCTCTTGGTGTTTGAGCACCTTGTCCTGTGCAGAGGGAGGCAGGGGGGGCAGCTGCTCCCCACGACCCCCCTGGTGGCTTGCGTGGGCGCCGCCCAGCTCAGGTGAGGACCAGACGCCGTCCGCCGGGCCAGGCTGCCAATCTATAATGTTCCCGGCCATGATTAATCTGATAAATAATAAATATATCAATCTAGTCTTTTAGACAAGGACAAATTCTTACCAGCAGGGAGGCAGGAGGCCTCCTTTACGCTGCCTGTAGTGCGGGATTAATTATTTAATGCTTAATTCTTCGGGAAATGAGAAAGTTTTGATTAATGCTGTCCGGTGTCGTTGCTGGCTTGTTTGATGTGTGTCAGATAATTTTTCCTCGGCAGTCACTCTGAAGGAGCCAGAGGCTACTGTCATGGGGATCAGACACCGAATTTGCAGAGATTAATTGGAGCGAAGATGAGGAGCGCGGCGCATCGGTCGGTGCCCGCCTGAGATACCCTTCCTGGGCCGAGCCGGCTCCGCCAGGGGCGTCGGCTCCGCGCGTCCTTACGTAAAACACTCACTTCCGATGCCTTGGAAAACCACGTTCGGTTTCCAGCAGGTTTTTAAAATTTTAGCTCCCTCCCAGCGTGACAGGATTGAAAGATTACTTTGTGGCAGACGTCTCATCACTGATCCCGTCTCAGGCAAAGTGGCAGCGGGCGTGACAAAGGCAGAGGTCGTTAGTGACCCGGAAGCCGGGGCTGGTGCCGAGTTGGGCGAAAGTGCGAGTCCATGCCCAGGTTCCAGGCGTGTGCGACATCCTGGCCTCACCTGGCCACATGCTCACGTTTCCTGGAGCTGCGGGTTGGAGGCGGACAGTGTAACCAGCTCCGCTTCGTGACACCCCGGCTGACGGCAGCTCCGAGGACCCTGTTTCCATGCAGTGTGAAGTCGCCTCTCTGCCGTTCACGGTCTCTCTTCACCTACAGAGTATGACCGTAAGAGGCCCCTGCTCAGACAGGGAGGCAGCAGCGTCCAGCGAGATGTGAAGAAACCCGCGCGGGATTCACGGCAAGGAATTCGGGTTCCTTCAGCATCTGACACGGGGTGCAGACCCACCCGGGCCAGTTGGCAAAGGCGGGTTTCCCGCAGTCCGTGAAGGACAGACTGCCGTTGGGCCTGGACTGCTAACCCTCCCCCAGGCTCCCAGCACACGAGCCCTCTGTTCCCTCCCGGGTCCTCCTTGCTGCTTCCCAGCCACTTGCGGCCGAGAGCTCCGAAGGCGCATCCGCCCGCGTCCACCCCGCGGCCCCTGTGCAGGGAGAGCCGGTGCCCCGGTGCAGTAATGACACGAAGCAGGGCGTCAGCACGGAGCTGTCTGCAAGCATCTGTGCCGTGCGGTGGCTGCTCTCACTGCGGGCCAAACTGTATCTCCACCCCTGATGGAATTCACCAGTCAACCACAAGCACGTTCCGCAAAGCAGTAGCTCGTGCAGTGTAAACAGCCGATGTCAAGCCCAGACCTGGAGTTTGAGCTCAAACTTGAGAAAGGAAACTGAGTCAAGGGATGGGTGCGGGGCAAGAGTGGAGCGATAAGCGGCGTTTGGACCCAAGAGGCTGGAAGTGAGGAAACCTCACCCTGTGGTCGGCAGAGAGAAGCCGTGTGCGGATCACTCAAAGCAAAGACGGAGCATTTCAGGCATCGTGCGTCTTTCTAAAAATCAGCACAACTTAGGAGCCTGTTTATGCGTGGAAGTTCATTTTCAGGATGAGAAAGACTTAATAAGCTGTGCTGGACTTTTAAATGTATTGCCAGGTGGCCTGCTGCCATGGCGCCCAGGTGGCCCTGGGCCCTCCCAGTCCCTTCCACGGGGCGGACACCCTCCGTCCGACCTCCCGCGCACTCCCAGGTGACGAGCATTTCTGTTTACATTACTTTCTCTTTGCTCGACGTTGGTCAAATCTATCCATTTCACAGATGAAGAACATTGTCTCCGGGGGATTAGATGAATTTCCTAAATTCGGGAGTCAGGAAACGAACCTGGGTCTCTGGCTCCACATTCCGTATCTTTCCATGTCTTGGAAGAGAGAGGATAGGCTGGAACCTGCAGGCTGGCTTCCCGACCAGATGAGCCGGCTGCAGGGGCCCCAGGTAAACTGCTGGCTCTGAAACGGCAGAGGACGTGGAGGGCAGACCACCCTCCGTGGCTGCTTCAGTCTGCAGAGGAGGGGCCGGTGCTGTCAGCGCACAGAGGGATGGCTCTTCTCTCTCTCTCTCCTTTCCTTCTTTCTTTCCCCTCCCTCCCTCCCTCCCTTCCTTCCTCCCTTCCTTCCTTCCTTCCTTCCTTCCTCCTTCGCTCCCTCCCTTCCTTCCTTCCTTCCTTCCTTCCTCCTTCCCTCCCTCCCTCCCTCCCTCCCTTCCTTCCTTCCTTCCTTCCTCCTTCCCTCCCTCCCTCCCTCCCTTCCTTCCTTCCTTCCTTCCTTCTTTCCTCCCTTCCTTCCTTCCCTCCTTCTCTATTTTTCGCCCTATCTCCTTAACTCTTTGCTTTGGTTTTTATATTTGCTTCTTGTGCTTGGCTGACTTGGAATCAAGATCTC
>CAUYSK010051455.1:0-44991 GCA_963575035.1 Avahi laniger | reverse complement strand
AGTTCGAGACCAGCCTGAGCAAGAGCGAGACCCCGTCTCTACCAAAAATAGAAAGAAATTAATTGGACAGCTAAAAATATATAGAAAAAATTAGCCGGGCATGGTGGCGCATGTCTGTAGTCTCAGCTACTTGGGAGGCTGAGGCAGTAGGATTGCTTGAGCCCAGGAGTGTGAGGTTGCTGTGAGCTAGGCTGACGCCACGGCACTCACTCTAGCCCGGGCAACACAGTGAGACTCTGTCTCAAAACAAAAAAAAAGAAAGCTGATACACGTGTGTGTATGTATAATTTTTTAAATTTTGTTATATGTTTAGGAGCCTTGAGCTGGGCAATTCACGGAAGATGTCACAGGGGAACCGGAGTTCAGTAGAGAGAAGGGAAAAGCCGGCTGTGAGGTGGCACCTTAAGAACACCAGGCTGAGAGGCACAGACGTGGGGCGAGGCCTGCCTTCTTGCTGGGGCCCCGGGCAAACCACAAAGGCCCTCTGAGCCGTAGTTCCCACCACTGTAAATTGAGAGGTTGGATTATATCCGTGATTCTCAAATCTGGACGGTTGTCAGATTCATCTGGAGAGCTCAGGAGGCCCAACCTAAGAGCACGAAGGTCTTTTAAAAAGCACCCCAGGCAATTTTAAAGTACAGTGAGGATGGAGAATCAGTGGAGTGGATGATCACTTGGGTTCTGTAGAATAGATACCAAAGGCCACCCGGTCTTGCTGGCAGAGTGGGTACCGGGTTCTGTTTGGAGTGCTGGTCAGAGCCATGTTGTGGAGAGTTTTAGACTAAGAATCTATCTGTAGACAGCTGGGCATGAATGAAGATTTTTATACAAAAAGTGTTGAAAGCAGTGTTCTAGAAAAAATTCTTTCATTGTCTGTATGTAGTAGAAGGAGAAGAAAGAGGGAACTAAAAGCAGATGTGTGAACTCTGGGTGTGAACGAAGGTTTTAGCAAACAAAACTGAGTAAGGCCTGCTCCGGACTGCCACAACCCAATGAATTATAGAACTATTTTTCAATAGGACTAATTTGAATGGTCCTGAGTTTCCATTATAACTGATATGAGCCATGACAAATGAAAACCATTAAATCATTACTATCAAAATAGTTCATGTTTTTAATATGGGATAATTATCGGAGAAACATGTAGCATAACATGGATATGAAAAAGGGGTGCCACTAAAATCAGAAGCAGTTTGAAATGAAGTTTCGTTCTCGCTTGGTCATCATTACGTATAACCAAAGAAGCTTTCATTTAGATCAATTATCTGTTGTAAATTATTGTGTCAAAACCACACCTATTTCATAAGCTCCCACCAAAGTGTGAGCAAGAGAGACTGTGGAAGACATATCCTCTCTATTCCTCTCCCTTTCAAAAACACGAAGATTACCACTTACCAACTTCCTGGGCTTTCTTTAAAAAGCATTTTAAAATAACTGTCAAGATAGCAGGTGATGCTTGGTAGCCTGACTCCTTGCGGACTAATACCCTCAAGGCTTCCAAGCAAAAACAGAACCATGCAAGAGTCCAGAGCCAAGAGGAAATGTCCTCTCTGCCCAAGTCTTGTGATACTTACATACTAAACTATTTACATGATGAGATGTTTTTCTTAAAGCCTGTTAGTCCCTCAAGGGACCTTTAGAGATAACTTTCTTTTTTTGTAAAGAATCTGGGTTCTCTGTGAATAACTCTGATGATTCACTTTTCGATTGTGTCGTGAATGTTAATGGACAACCTCAAGTATTTAGATTCATAGACTGTGTTCGGTGGTAATTAATCTCAATGAGTTCATATGTAAAAGGTCTAAGTTTTCATCTAACTGATGTGAGCCATGACAGATGAAAACCATTAAATCATTGCTATCAAATTGTTCTGTTTTTTTCCTGCTTATTTTGAAGAATATCCAAGCTAAATTATGTCCCAAAGGACTTAATTTTCAGCCTTAATTGCCTAAGTCCATATCTTCTTTGATTGAGGAGATTTCCATATTAATGCTAGTAAAAACTCATGAAATTCTTGGAGGAAGAGTTCTGCTAACCATAAAATCATTAGTCAAATTACTAGAATTAAAAAATACATGTTCATTTAAAAAATGTACCCATGAAAGAATTACTTCAACGTGTATTTTAGAATAGAAACTTAAGTGTATGTAAACATAGTGGACTTCCATGGAATCTTGCAGATATTCTTTAAATGTTTGTTGACTAAATGAATGAATCATCAATAAAGCATTAAGAGAGCTGTAATGCAAATTTATTATAACCATGCAACTTTAAAGCTACATCCCAAGGGCACAGGTGTTACTCCTGTTCTCAAGGACAGGACTTTGCATGGTGAGGAGCCCACTAGGAGTTAGTTAGACCCCAATAAGGAGAGGATAGTATGGACAGCCACCTCCCTTGGGAAATAATAACTAAGTGCTTAGCACATAACAGACAATGATAATATTTAATTGAATCGTTAAATACAAGGTCTATGTTGGAACTTTATTTTCAAGGTCTGTGATAGAATACTCTTTTCTAGGTGAAATTGCCTTGAACAAACTGCTTCTGGCATGTAAGAACTTAAATTTGTGGAGTCAATATTACTTTTCCCACTACACAACTTCATCCAACAGAAACCAGAGCCTTAGGGAGAATTGTATCAGGAGCTGCTCTCGGCTGCCTTTGACACTTCATGGAGCAGTTTTGCTGATAGCTCAGTATGAATGCAGATCACCTGGGGATCTTTGAAACTGTAGGATCCTAATTCAGTAGGTCTGGATGGAGCCTGAGATAGTCTCCATCTCTAACAAGCTTCCAGGTGATATTGATGAAACGGGTGTATGAGTCACACTTTGAGCAGCAAGATCATAAGAGCTAGATTTCTGAGTAGTTAGGTTAAGCAGATAGGGTATGATGCCAAAGCACTCAAAAGACTGATTATGTGAACATAGATGCGTCACTTGACTTCTGAATCCAAATATTCTCATTAGAAAAAATGAGTATAATAGTATAATAAGACATTAATATCTACCACACAGGATTGTGTGAGATTAAATTAATAATGTTATATGAAAAGTTACGAGAGCATATGGTACATAGTCGCTGCTAAATCAATGAATAGTGAAAACATAAGCACACAACTCCCTTGGTAACTGGTAAAGACGGGGGACCAAGGGGCTGTGTGCTTTCTATACATCAAAGGATTCTCGTCTTCATTCCACTTTTTTTTTGCCAATTACAATGTCTAGCACTTAACAGTAGATCTCTGTCTGTGGAATTGTATTAGTAGCAAAGCTAATCACTGCCAAGTGTACACTTTTGGTTTCAAATACAATAGTATTTAGGATAATGACCTAATGTCTCCCCGTGGTACTAACTGGAAAGAGAACATTCACCCAAGAAAATGTAATAACTTCTGGGCCTTGAATCCTCTTTAAGCCAAAGTGTCATCACTGGGAGAAGACTCAAATGAAGAAGACAGAACCAGCCCCAATTTTCAATAACAATGTGATATAAAATAGCTCATTATTCTTTTCCAGCCAGTGGTCACAGTAGTTTCTAATTTCATAAATTATGTATGAATTTTTTCTCTCTTATATATAAAACCAAAGATTAACATTGGCAGTTTGGCCTGACTTGTCCCTGGTAGCCAGGAGCTCAGCCTGCAGTGGTGTGACCAGTACTGCAGGGGCCCAAATCTTCTTCTACATCACTGTACGGTGGCTCCTCTGCCACCAAGATAATGCCCCCAAAATTACTCTTCTGAGCCTCAAAGTTTCTTGTTAATAAACTTGCAAACTATTGAATGTCACTCTAGAAAAGTGCACAGCAGGAAATAGAAGGTAGAAAAATCAGAGAATAACCTACAGCATCATTTACATCCTAACGTCTCTTTCCACTGAGAATTCAGAGACAGAAAGAAACTGTTAGCACCTTGAGACAGTATAGTTTAATTTGTGCGCAATAAAATTCAGAGTGAAATCAGCTAACCTTTGCTAAAAGAAATGAGATTTTGAAGTCTAATCAAAAGATTTAAGCAAAACGTTATTAAAAGATGTTCTCTGCCTCCCCCCTCCACCTTATTATCTATAGGTCCCAGGAGAAAAAAGAAGAAGCTATCACCTTACTGAAGGATTCCATTAAATATGGTCCAGAGTTTGCAGATGCATATTCAAGCTTAGCTTCGTTATTGGCTGAGCAGGTAATTGTTTCCATTTAATTTCACACAATATTTTTTTAAATGTTCCTGTTGTGTGTATAAACTAATGTTGCATGGATTTTCGTACTAATGATTTAATTTGTGAACTCATATTGCACCACTCATCTCTAGTTCAATTTCTTTTTTGACAAATGACAAGCCTAGTTTTCTCACTCCAATATATTCTGTGTGTATTGTAGGTGGCCTTTAGAAAAAGATGGTCCATTTGTGGCCATTGATGTATTCTCTATCACTTTGGGACAAAATCTGTCAAGAACAATATATGATACTTGCTGTTTTTATTACTACTTACTTGTCATATGTGTCTAGGGATTGCTGATTGACTGAGATCTCCAAACTCAATATGGAGCCAATCACTGATAATCCTGTAGATCCTATTTTAATGCCTGTTAGAATAATACCGAGGCTTGTAGGATGGGCTCCTAAGAGAACGTTTCTCATTGCATAAAACTGATAAGTGTTTTGAATACCCTCCTTCTTTTCACTTGTGTCTAAGTGACTTAATACCATTTTTCAGAGTTCTGGGTGCATCCTCCCTGCTGTGGGGAAACAGATGTAAGTTGTCTTCTCTCTAAATTTATAGTATAGTTTTGTTGACACACAGACGTGCCCTTGATACACGCTAGATTCTGCTATTACAAAATTGCCAGATTGTCTTTAAAATCAAACTCAATATCTTTGCAAGATGCCCTGCAGCATTAAGTTGGCTTAAAGGTAATAAATGACTTGATACAGCATGTCAGTTATATAAGGAGCAATTTGCATTAAAAAATATTACAGGTCCCATCAAGAAGCAAAATTAGGACATTCTATGAATATTTATGTGACAGAAATTATAAACTGATTTCCTTGCTCTAATTCTCTATGTCAAATAGGTAGGCTTTAGACAAAAGCCCCTGAGTAATTCTCCAAGTAGTATAAGTGGGGCTTTTGACAAAAACCCCCAATTGGATGTTTTGGGAGAGCATTTAAGCTAAAATGATGGTGGTCGCATTCTCTGGTATACGCTGGCAGTGCTCAGCTGCCTTTGGCTTATGTCGAAGCAGACACAGTAGGGTTTTCGGAAGAAAAGATTGGCTCCGTCCTTTGCCTCACCCTACCCTGGCTCCTTCATTTTCAAGAGACCCTCGCCCTGCCTCTGCCCGACTGGCTGCTGTGCAGTTACTGAGACATGCAAGCATGCTTCCCTCTTGGAGCCTTTGACCAACTGCTCCTGCAGCGCTTCTCTCTTAGGCATCATAGAGTTTCCCGGATATCTCATATCGTGCTGGTTTCTGTGCAAATGTTACAATATCAGAGAGGTCTTCTGTGATGACCCTTTGTAGAGAGCACTCTTCCACTGCCCGTCCCCTGGTCCTGCCTTATTTTGCTCCATAGCATTTATCACCATCTAACATTTGTTTATGGTCTTTCTATCACCACTAGAATATTTGACTCCATGAGAATGGCTGGTTTTTTTTTTTATTCGTCTGAATTCATGAAAAGTTATGACTTGAAAAATGATCAAGATATTATATTTAGTGACCTTGAAATTTATATTAGTCCATTCTACAGTATCTTTGCATTTGTCCTTATTATTAACAAATTTTATAGTGGGTGAAAGTTTAAAAAGGACAACATGTATAGTTTTTCTTCAGTTAGGTTTAAGAAGTGCCAGATGATTTATTTCAACTCGATTACTTCGTAAATTTAATTTTTGTGAACTGCAATGGCAAATTGCCATAAAGTTATTGCATTTTGTATAGTTGAAGTTGTGTACAATTTTTAAGAAAAGCAAATTATAACTAGGACCATGATCTTTTCTTACATACAAAGGTCACATCTTTTAGCAGTCTTTCCAATTCTAGATGTGAATGTCAAATGCTATGAGATCTAAGAATGTAATTGAAACACTGAAAGGTTCTTTCTTCTGCCCCTTTGGGCAATTGATTTTCACATGAAAGAAGCAGAGCAGCTGTTGGGCATAACTCAGGATTGCCTTCCTCTCTTTGACTTTCAACATTTTATCTTCATGTTTTGAATTCTTTAGTAATAAAAGAATGCTTCAGATGCACAAGCAAGGCACAAACTGTTAGAGAAAAATACATCTCAACATTCTTTGGTAGCAAATGAATTTATTTCTTAGTGGCACAACTTTATTTACCTGCATTGTAGCATTTCAGACCCCTGGGGTGTATGAAAGCAATGTTTACAAACCTTGGTCAATCTGTAATACGCTGTGAAGCATTCGCCTAACGTAAGCAGGTCATAGTCCCTTGTCACCATCTGTCCACATGCACAGCTGACTGTGGTTGTGGGACGGTCTAATGCTAAAAAACTCTTTCCTATACGGAGCTGAAATCACCCATTTTGCAGGCAGTTTTTCAGACTCTGGATGAAAGGATTCATTCTGTATTGAATTTCAAGCTTGTTATATGAACCCAAAATTTCTGATTTTCTAGAAATTTTGGTCTTTTTTTTCTTCTTCCATGTGGTGTACTAAGTACTCTCTTCAGCTGTTTCATATGGCAGATTTGGTAAGAATAGCTTCTAGTTAAATAACTAGTTTATGTCTTTGACTTAAAAAAATTTTGTGGCAATCAATAGCAGACAGGAAGCCCCGCGGCTAGAACCTTCTCTCCAAGCTGACCTTTATCTTATCCGAGACTCTTTGGGTAAAGTTATTCAGCCAGTAGTTAACGCATCAAATTATGTTGTCGTCTAGCTCACCTCTCTCAGTCTCATCTACAAGGATGTTTTGAGACACTTTGTCAGACACCTGCTGAAGTCATTCCCTAATGTAAGGTTGTGATTCCTCCAAAAAAGGAAACGGGGTTGATTTGCTAAGCCTTGCTCTTGCTGTAAGCATCCTGCTGTTTGTCGACGCCATTTCCCATCCTCAGTGCCAATAAAACCATGAATATAACACTCTCTTCTAGGAGAAGAGATTATTCTGGAACTAATATTGTGTTCCTTACTCTGTTGAAACCTGAAGAAGGCAAGTTGGTCTGTTTGGGAAAAATAGAGGATTTAGAAATTTGAAAAATAGATTAATAAGTTGACAAGACATTATATGTTGGAGCATATTAAAGCCTGTAATGGAGCCCAAGTTTGAAACTGATAGATAATAGGAAGCAAAGGAAAATGTCTGAGGAGAAGGTTTTAAAACACGTGAGGAAGAAAACGTGGAAATATATGAGGTATTTTAAGAGGAGTCTTTTTTTAATATGCATTCTGGTGTGAGCAGTTTAGAGCCTTGTTTCAGGAAGAAAGTGAGGGAACGGATAGACCGTTGTGGGAAAAGATTCCCTTGGTACTTAGTGACTGTTGGCATATAAAGGGTGACAGGAAAAGAAAAATAGAAACTTAAGAGCTCCAGGGCAGAGCTCCTAAAGGACTGAGGAGATTCACCGCTGCTGACAGCCTCGGGGAAGCCAGGGAGAAGCAAGATTTTAGGAAGGAAATAAGATCAGCTTCAGCATTTTTTCCCAGTTAAACAAGTCATACAAATATATAACGGAAGGTGTGAAAAATCAGAGAAAATAAAATATACCCTTTACCCACACTATAATATGTAGAAACAACAAATATCATTTTTTTAATATCATGCAGGTCTTTTAAATATCTTTATGTTGTTTACATATAGTTTGTATCCTGTTCTTTTCAGTTGTCTTTAAATTATACGTAATATTTACGTTTTCTCCTCGTGCTAAACGGCCTTCATAAATACCATGTGAATGGCTGCTTACTGGTTTATCAAAATAATACATTGTAATTTACGTTATAATATCTCAACTATTGAGTCATTTGGATTCTTTTTTTCTTCTTTTTTTATTTTGTGACAGTGAACTTTTCCCTTTTGGGGGCTTTTTAAAGACAATATTTTGAATCCCTTCCTAATGATATATTCCTAAAGGTAGACTTTCCATGTCAAACAATATGAACATGTTTCATGACTTTGAAACATGTTAGTAAATTGCTTTCCAGAAGGGTAATACCAATCTACTCTGCCACCAGCAGCTACAACCTCTAAGCCTTGAATGCTAGTGGAACATTTAAATGCAAATGGCATACAGGCTGGTGACAGTGAGAGAGACCAGGGCTAGAAAGATAGGTGAAGCCATATTATTAGCAGGTATTTTCATTCAGGGGGAAATGCAGAATAGTGTGGGAGAAAAAAAAAACCTTAAGGAATTTTCTAGCCTTCTCGTTTTATAGATAAAAACATATGGTGCACAGAATTAAGCCCGAGGACATTCAAATAACTAGTGACAGGCCAAGACTAAAACCTGATCTCTGGACTCCTCACCCACTGCCGTTTCGCTGTGACTCTGCGGTCCCATGAACAGACTGGCAATGGGCATGGTGAATGAGGTTGGGTGTGGAGGGGTAAAAGGGAGAAGTGATAGAGGAAACCCAGGAGGACGAGTTGTCACAGGAGATAGAGACATAAAAATATCCCGAAGAAGGTTCATGTCCTTCTGTGTCTCCTGCAGCAAAGAAGTCAAGAACACTGAGAAAGGAAAATAAGCTCTGAGATTTGAGGTCGGGGTGGTCTCTACCCTGCTGTTCTCTTCCGGGTCTCCGTTAGCATTCAGAGCTGTACTCCAGCGCCACAGATAGGCCTGTAAACATTTATAAGCCCACAGTCATTTTTAACCAGCCTATTCTTGCCTAGATTATGTAGCTTGACATTACACTAGTAGGAAAGGAAATAAAATTAACATTGTTTATGACTCTGACCACTATAAATTATTACTAGCCCCAGGTTTATGGCCTGTTGAAAAACTTAATTAATATGATAACACGTAAAATAAAATACTTTCCTTTCATGTATTTTGGGATATGACTTCACCTGATGCGAGAGTAAAAAGAAAATTGGAACAATAAAATGTAAGTTGGAACTATGGATCAAAGAGGAGTCCCAGGATCAATTTGTCTCCTCTTACAAATGCCATCTTTTGGGTAGATTCAGGCATGTGTGCCACTGCCCGTGTGGTTAAGTCAACTTGGAATTAGACCCTAACTTAAGAATTTATTGATTTAATTATTTAGCATGTATTTTGTCAAGCACCTATCTACCAGCAAGCACCAGAGATTGTTGAAGTAGCGAGGTATGTGCCTCACCCTCCTGCAGCATCGTTTAGAAGGGAAGCCTACCCCTAAGCAAAGACTTACATCTCCCTTCCCAATATTTACACCAGAGTGCGACATGTGTACAAAGGAAAAGTACCAGTGAGAGTATTAAAGGGACCTAACCTAATGTGGGGAAGAGATGTACGGGGAGTGGGGCCCATTGCTGAAGGGTGAAATGTAATCTGACACCTAAAAAACTGGTAGATAATGAGTAGGTAAAAATGAAAAGAAAAGTTTTCTGGCCAGAAGGAATAGACCATGCAAGGACTCTGAGGTGGGGAACACCGTGGAGCCTTCCTCTAATAGAAAGAAAGTCACGTACCTGGAAGTGTAGAGAATGGGCAAAACGGCATGAGAAAAGTCTAGAGAAGCAGGAAGCCACATTTATATGCAAACGTGGTTGCCCCTCTTTTCCTGGTCCCATGAGTGCCTCCTATCTCTATAGTTGCTTACTCTTGTCGTGTTTTTTCTTTAGCACTTATTTCGCTATTCTTCGCATTCCCTTTTTAAAGTGATCATTTCTCTTTTGCTTAAATTGTCACAGAGTGGAGTTGATCGCATACCGCTGGGGAGATGAGAAAATCCAGGATTACAAAATACCTAACGTTTTCTTGGTGGGGAGGAATACCAAGTTAATTGATTCATTTCAGTTGGATGTGAAAGAGAATCAGACATCAAATATCGATAGCATGTTTCTCATAATGTTTATGTTGATGACTTCTGGGTGGAGGAACTGTCTTGTAAAGAAAATGAAAGCAAAGCAGAGGGTGAGAAAGCAGGCATCTTTGTTTTCTTTTGAGCTTCTGTGTCTTGAATAGTTTCTTTGAGAAGTCATTATGAGTTTAAAGATCTGTCGGTCCTTAACTTCCCAGGTTTGAATAGTACATAAAGTCATTCATCGAATAGGAAGATACCTTATGACTACATGTGCTTGACACCATCGATTAGAGTGAAAGCACTTCTAGAAGGCAGTTGAGACACTTGACCTTGATGTTAGGGCACTGGAACAACTTTTTCTTCTATTGGTCCTTCTCCACATTGGAATGAATACTACACTCTGCACCTTCCATACGTTAAGTACACAGTGTCATAGGCCATCCATTAAGCCAGCTGTTTGCAAAGTGTTGATGGGGACCCCCATGGTCCGAGAAGGTCTATACAGTTTTCGTAATAGTACTAAGAAGTAATTTGCCTTTTCAACCTCATTTTCTCGTGAGTGTAGAGTAGTTTTCTAGCGGCTACATACTGTATCCACAGCTATAAAAAGGCCATTAAAATACTCTCCCCCTTTCCAACTAAATATCTATGTGAGACCAGGTCTTATTCAAATATACCAACCAAAAATAAGTATAGAAACAGATTGAGCACAGAAGTAGATATGAGATTCCAGCTGTCTCCTATGAAGTCAGACATTAAAGAGATTGACAAAAATATAAATTAATGCCACTTCTCTCACAAATTTTTTATTTTGAAAAATATAGTTATTTTTCCAATAAACATGTTATTTATGTTTGGGTTTATTATTATTTTAAATAAACTAATCAATATTTTTAAAATTTCTCAGCTTCTTTTCTAATGTGGCCAATATTGACAAATATAGCCTGCATAAATGAAAGCTCTTTGGGATCCTCAGTAATTCTTAGGGTTCAAAGGGCCCTAAAATTAAGAAGTTTGAGAATTGCTGCATCAAGCCGATGTCCATTTGTCCTTTGGGCTGCTGCAGCCTGAACTGGACAGAAAGTTCTCCAAACGTGTCAGTTGGCCCAAGAGAGTAAATGACAGTCAAGGGTCCTTTTTCAAGAGATCTATTTTTCACTTTTCCTTTCTTGAGATAAAAAGTGTGCCACAATGGGTAATTACAGCATATAAAAGTGGGCATGTGACTATGCTTTATCTCTGTGCCAAGGCCCATTTTATTTCCAACCCACTGAAATGCTCTGGGTCTTGGGGAGGAGCCCTGGCTGCATGCTGCCACCTTGACCACTGCCCTCGAAGGCCAGTTGCACGCTGAGGCCACGGTTCGCTGGGGACTCTGGTATACAGCAGACACTGTTATTTGTCAGACCCATTCTCTGGGTCACAGATATTTTTAATTACAGTTGTCCTGTAAATAGCTGACATTCATTTCCTCTGAAACTTACAAGTCAGTAGGAACTAGGCATATCAGGCTTAGTTCAGGACATGTAGCCAGATGAGGTGAATGAAAGTGAGTGCTTAAAATTGAGCTTCAGGGATTCAGTAGCACTAGTGTTTAAGATACGTGCATCACCCTTCCAGAGGAGGCAGAATTTATTTCAAATAGCAATACAGTGTTTTTCTCCTGTAGGTGGTGGTTCCCCTTTATTTTTTCATAAGTGGAGTTAATCATTCCTTGAAATTAAGAGTCAAGTCAGAGGAAAAAAAAGACAGATATTGAAGACATTTTCATAGAGCTTCGAAACTGCCATTGGGGTTACTAAGGTACAAGGCTGTGATTACTTGCTCTGAGAGACATGCATGGTCTTTTAAATCTCATTACATGTTTAGATTTTGAAAATTGCATTTCTAGTGGAAACTTAGCTTATAGACCCAAAAATGAGAGAGTAGTTTTAGACGAAAGTGGTAATCTCTTTGCTTATTTTGGAGCAACAAGAAAGTGAGAAAAAGGTAAAATTAGGACATGTAAAACAGTAATTATACTTAAAAACTGCTTTCTGTTGTATTTGACTTCAGCAAGTGAGACTGTGAGGGCATTGATTTTATTCCTTTCAGGAAAAACACCTTCAATTCACCTGGTTTGGTTATAAAGATGTTTTTCTGATCCCAAGTAGCCACAAATTTTTTTCAAGCGCGTATTTGTTGCACAGCTGCTGCAGTTAGTAGTAAGCGATGTCCTCGGGCATTTGGAACATGGCAGGTGCAGGGTATTATCCGGCCCAGGGTCCAGGCGCCACTCTCAGCTGCCTCCCAGGTACCTGGTGCTGCCTCTCCACGGCCCCAGACACTGCAGTGTGGCCACCTCCTTGCCTGAATCCCACTCGGTTGTCTGCGAAGGGAGGGACTGGACCGTCTGTCTCGTTCACTCTTCTGTTTCCGCTGCGTGCGTGGATGCACGTGGATGGTGTTAAATTAAGTTTAGCTTGAGACAGATTCTGTAACATGCTGTCTCTCTCAGATCTTCTGATTGAAAAACCGAGTCTCCTCTGTTCCAAAGAATAGAGGTTTTTGCTTTTCAAAACCTTTAATTACTTCTTTGGCTAAATGAATGACTATTATCTTACATTGACTCGTGACCCTATTTTGATTAAGTGTTTTTTAAACCTTTGAGGTATTTGACAGGCTTCCCAAAATCAAATTCCAAATTCAAAATTAAGTCTTTTTTTTTTACCTCAAACTAACTCTAAAATCATTCCACCGTTTTGTATCATCCATTTTCATTGGGACAATTACTGGGGTAAAGGGCATCCCATTTGAACAACTATTTTCAGGCCTTTTTCAACAGTAAGGCATGTTGTACAGGTCCTGATCTTTCCAGGTGTTCCATTTTAGTAAACATCAGCTGGTTCACCCCAAAGGAACTAAAAACAGATATGAATTGTAAATATTCACGCACAGTTAATATTGACTTTAATTCAGGAAAAGTACATAACGCTTTATCTCAGTGCCTGTTGTATAGTCGGTGCTCAGTAAATTTTTTTCTGCTTGTCCTACTCCTAATATTCAGTTCATAGTTGATTTTTTTGTAAACTTTCTCACCATTTTTTTATTCTCTTTTAAAGGAGAGATTTAAGGAAGCTGAAGAAATATACCAGGCTGGAATAAAGAACTGTCCGGACAGCTCAGATTTACACAACAACTATGGGGTTTTCTTAGTTGATTCTGGTAAGTGAAATCAAAGAGAAACTGTCCTGTTAAGATTAGGTAATACCACTTATCAAGCAAAATGGAAGGCAAATAATGCCTCAGAAGTAAACTTCACTTGGCTTGGCAGGAAGCTCATAGTGTTGACAGTCACTGTACCTTGGAGCTGCCATTTCCCTAAATCTTCAAGCTCAGTTCAGGAAAACCTGCCTAGTTCTTATAATCGCGTCTCTAAGGAAAATTCCCCAGGTGGCAGGAGATAGTCTGGATGATTTAATGAGCCCCAGTCTTCTTTGAGTATCATTTATACATATTTATAAATCTATGATGATGAAATGTTCCTCTACAATAATGCAAAACCTGCCTCTGAATCTAGTTACTGGCAGATGGTAAATACTTTTCTATAACTGACTTTTTAAAAAGCCTCCAGAACTGTTGCATTGTTCCTTCCTTGATACACATTACAGAAACTGCATTATTAAAATGAATACAGCGCTCTTATATGACAGGTGCTCTATAAAATACACTTACTTCATCTTATTTAATGCAAAACATTACCGGGCAGGGATTCTGTTTTCTTTATGATTTGTGCAGCACCCCATATACTGCCGGCATGCAGGGAATACTTATAAGTAATGAAATTATATTTGAATTTAATGCAAAGGCACCACTTTGTTCTTCCTGACTGCTAGACTAGCTGCCCTGCAGTAAAATTCAGTTTTAATTATTTTTCAATATGAAATGCTTGAAGGGGTTTTTATTTTCTAGGATACTTGAAGCTCTTCTGTTTTATAGAATATAAATTTATATTCTGATACATCTGGGAAACTTACTGTATTTTTGCATGTGTAAAGTTGTTGTGGAGTGCCACCTGCTGGTTCATTAGGCACATAATAATAAATTGTCATAAAGAGAAAAACCAGAAGAGAGCTCCAGTTGGCCTGGTCTAACCCTCCTCTTCCTCTTACTTCAACAACAAACAGTCCCATCCCGCACCCCTAAAAATGACAACAGCAACTCACTGACCACTGTAGGACATTGAGTCTCTTTTGGTACCTTCTAGTCAAACTCGTATTCAAAGCAGGTGCACTTGAGAAGATTTCTGTGCAGATAATAAACATTCTGTTCCATTTAGAACTTCAGACAGTTCTAAAGTTCAGGCACTTAAATACAGTTTTACTAGGAAGCTTCTTTGGAGAACCTTATCAGACTGGAGAGACTTGATTCTAGTTCTGGCTTTTCCCCTCTCTTGCCCTGGCCTGGGATCTTTTTTAAATCTCTTAACGTCTTCGTACTTTAGTTTCTGCGTCTATAAAGTGGTAATTGTGTGTGTGTGTGTGTGTGTGTGTGTGTGTGTGTGTTTGTGTGTGTGTCTTTTAATCTCTTTAATTCCAACAGGTAGCTAAATAGCATCAAAAGGCAGCTAAATGTTATCAAAAATATCTGCAAAGATCATATATATAAAAGTATTTGACAATATATAAGGTACTGCACAAATTCAAGGTAGCATTATTATTATGTTTCAAGTCCCATTTAATACCATTTAAATAAAACTGTATGATTTTAAAAAGAGATTTTCAAGATAAAGCTGATACATACTTGCTAAAGTAATGCCTCAATTACTATGTTGCAATATAGTTGAGACAGTTTTGTTTCTGTAACAGGCTACTCTATTTTTTATCTAATGAGAGGCAAATTTTTCTTGGATAAATAACAATCAATGATAATCTGAAAACATCATATTAGCAAGAATGACCACAAAACATTTTGGTTAACATAATACATGTAATAGAAGGAATAGATTTTAATTTTTACTGCTTTTTTATTTTTAGTTTTTTGAAAGTGTGAATGAATAGTGAAATGATTCAAAATTAAGCAGTGGCAAGGATGAGAAGCCAAAATGCAGACTAATTTACAAATTGAATAATGATGGTATGACTCTGTAATAATAAGGAAGAATTATAAGTCGGGAGAGAACCTGAAGATGTCACGCATTTTATAACAAGACTTGTTCTGCTCTTACCAACCCATCGCTGGTTACAGGCTTTCCAGAGAAGGCAGTGGCCCATTACCAACAGGCCATCAAACTTAGCCCCAGCCATCACGTGGCCATGGTGAACCTGGGGAGACTCTACAGGTCACTGGGAGAGAACAGCATGGCTGAAGGATGGTACAAACGGTAAAGCTCCTTTTCTTCACTTTGTAAGTCGCCCAGAGACCTCAGCAATTGCCAATTAACTTTTTAGTGAATTAGAACAGATGTGCTCTCAGAATACTAACAAATTTTGCCAATTCAAGCGCTACAGGTTCTCATCTCCAAAGAGAACAATACAGCAGTATAAATGGTATCCCAGTTAATGACTTTTTTCCTACTGGTTAGTCCATGGTGCTAAACCAAGGTTGGAATTAATTCCCACTTTAGTTAGCCCATTGTTTTCTGAAGCTATGGATTGCAACCCAAACCACGAATAGCAATTTCAAAAATGGGAATACATGAAACATTGCACGTACATCAGAACAACGTATCACCATTAATGGGAAAGACCCTTTGGGCTCAGTTTCCATTATTGATAGGTCGCTAGAGACATTCTAATGTTCAGAGGGCAGCATGATGATCTTTTTTTTTAAAACCTTGTTCTTGATATAAAAACAAAGACCATGTCAGAGCAGAGACTCAAACCATGGACAGTCCTCCCTAAATTAAGCTTAAGTATTTGGAAATGTACCTGTTAGAAGAAAAGTGTCAATTGGCCTTTCTCCAAACCCAGCGCCCTGCAGGTGGCACACAAAGCTGAAATCTTGTCACCTTTGGGAGCATTATATTACAACACTGGCCGATATGAAGAGGCTTTGCAGATTTACCGGGAAGCTGCGGCACTTGAGCCTTCTCAAAGGGAGCTCCGCCTGGCACTGGTGAGTACAGAGATGAAAGAAAATGAAGCTGGCAGCCTAAACATAACATGCAATGAAGAGAGCTGCAGTTGTCAAGCCTCGAAACTGGAGCTGGAATGCTGTGATACATCCACTGTATGAATATTCACATAACCAGTGCTAGAGCCATTCACCAGAGATGCGGACACCAAAAATATTGTTTTCGTTTTGAAATAATTTCAAACTTATGAAAAATTTGCAAGAATAGTAAAAAAAAAAGTCCCATATACCCTTTCACCCAGATTCATTGATTTTTTTTAACATTTTGATGCATTTGTTTATCACTCCCTTGAATATGTGCTTATGTGTGTGTATACATATATGGATATATGTGCATATTTAGAAATGTATGTATGCATATACCTATTCTAACAATGTGATTTTTTTTCTGAACCATGTGAGAGTTTATAGATATCATATCCCTTGATCTCTAAATACTTTTGTGTGTAGTTCCTAAGAAGAAAGACATTCTATAATCACGGTACCATTATTTGACTCAGGAAAATTTACGTTCATATCGACAATGTTTTTATTTCAATGTTTGGAACTTCACTCTTCCTTTTCCTTAGATGTATAAGAAATCAAACTTAATCTCATTACATATGCAGTGTTTTGTTGAAATCAGAGATTATTTCTCTTCTGACATAGTTAGTGAATTCTTTTTAAAACGCACAAGTCATTTCATTGGATATCTTTGTTGTTCCTGCCATTCATACACAAATGCATGCAAATACCTAAACAAATGAAGAAACAGCAAAAAATTAAAATCTATCAAATGTGGTGATTCAGCCTCCTCTGTGAGCCACGAAATAGATGCTGAGCATCTTGGTCAGGAGCGTTTCTGAAAAGCTCTATTCGGGGATGCTTTATGTGATAAGATGATAACAAAGTGTCTGCTAAGCCAAAGTCCATGTGGTTTTGCAGGCTCAGGTTTTGGCTGTGATGGGTCAGACGAAAGAAGCCGAAAAGATGACCAACCACATTGTGTCAGAGGAGACTGGATGCCTCGAATGCTACCGCCTCTTATCAGCAATCTATAGCAAGCAGGAGTACCACGACAAGGTAGAGAAGGACACTTTTTAGGGTTGTTTGCATTCGTCGGTAGAAAATGGTGTGCCTAAGTGATCCTACAGTTTGCATATTTATAAGGCTGAGAAGTCTTAAATATCATTAGTTGACATGTCCTATCTTATGGAAATTTTCACAATTCTCTCTTTAACTCCTAAGATGTCCCCTTGAAATAATATTTTCATGGCTCACCCTTGGTCTGGAGACTGTATGTGGTATGTCTCAGTTCATTTTCAGCTAACTCTGTAAGATCAAGACTAACATTTGTATGCTTTATCACTTTCCACATTCCTTCTGATATATTGTTTTATGTAATCCTTATAACAACCCTGCAATGCAGGTCAGTGACACAGCATTGCAACCGTTACCGTTTATCTCCATTTTGAAAGCCACATAACCAGTAAATTTATGAACTGACCCAACAAATATTTGTTGAATGCCTGCTATATGCCAAACACTGTGGTAGGCACTGGGAATAAAGTGACATGAAAAACCAAAAAATCACTGCTCTTGTCCTCATGGAGCTTACAGTGGAGGAGACAGAGATCAAACAATCACCAAACAAGTGTAGAATTATAGCTGTGCCCAGTGATATCATGAAGAGCTACATGGTCCCAAAGAGCATATAATCAGGGGACCTGACAAATCTGGAAGGTCAGGTTTCCCTGTGGAGGGATGTGGTGGTAAGGGCTGGATGAGGAATAGGAGTTATTAGACAGAGAGGGCAGCAAAGAGAATTCTGGGCAGGGAAACAGCATATGCAAAAGCCCTGTGGTAGCAGCAGGGTCTTGCCTGAGGAATGGGCGGCAGAGAGCAGGGGTGCACTGTGAGATGCATGCACAGGTTGCTAGGAGTAGACCCTTTGGGGCCAAGCCAGAGGTTTTGCTCCTTATACTGGGAGAAGCTTTGGTGTTTTAAGGAGATTGTATTTATGCTTCGAAGGGATCTCTAGCTGCCAGGGGGCCGTGGGTACTGGGAGCAGAGTGGGCACCCGGAACTGAGAGGAGGCTGCTGGAGTGGTCCAGATGGACATGTGGTCAGGGCAAATGTCTGACCTTAAATCTTATTTTCTTTCAACTGTGTCATTCAATCTCCCTGTAAAGTGATTGGGGACATTTTATTGTCACTTATCTGTAAATGGGAAACATGGAATATAAGAATATTATTTTGTCAGGGGCATTAGTTCATCAATGAGAAAATCAGAGAGAAGGAAGAATGTATTTTGATTGTCACACAACACACCAGTCAGTACATAGGGACAAAAAGTAGAAATTTGATCAGTTAAGTTTTTCTTTACCTAATCGGTGTTTATTCTGTCTTAATTTCCAATCGCTGCAGGCACTCGATGCTATAGACAAGGCTCTCCAGCTGAAACCAAAGGACCCAAAAGTCATTTCTGAACTTTTTTTCACAAAAGGAAACCAACTAAGAGAGCAGAACCTTCTTGACAAAGCTTTTGAGGTATAAACACTTAATAAAATTATGTTATTAAATTCATGGATTAAAATTAATACTCCACACTTTACTGAAGCGTAAACAGTAAGATCTAAGATCATTGACATGCTTGTGGAGTGAATTTTCTGATTAATTGACATAAAGTCATGTTTATTTTTTATAATTGGACACCTGGCTTTTGACTATTCAGAGGTAGGCAACGCCTTTGCATTATTGTCTGAATGACTGCTTTAACTTGATGTTCAAAGCATTCCACATTTTGGCCTCAAACCAGCTCTCTCTCTTTTTTGCTCTGCATGCAAGAAGCCTCTATTCCCACTGGACTAGTGCCTGAATAGCTTTGGGCATTTCCACGTGTCCTTGAAATACTCCTTCCCCGCTTGGTGTATGAGATTCTCACTCATCCACCGTGACTGTCTTTGTTCTCATGCCTCAGGAAGCCCTTCCTGACCATCCTTGTTCCTAGTGACCTTGCTTCTTCTGAACTCCTAAAAAACATTTGAAAGTGTCTTGTGTTGTTAGGTCCCTCTCCACCCCCATACAGTGTGTGTGCGCATGTGTGTACACACACGCATTCTTGCATTTTGTGTCCGCAATTGGATTGGACTTTCCTTGTGGAGAGGGACTGCTTCCTTTTCTGTTCTAAAACAGTGTCTTGCATCTTCTAGGTGCGTATTCAATATCTATAGCTTTGGAGTAAAATTTATTCACAGATTCAAGTCAAGAAGACATTTACAAACATAAATAGAAATGTTATAGAAATACCATGCTTTTATCTGGTAAAGCCAGTTGGAATTAATAAAGTTATATTGTGTATATTATGGAAAAAATAAAATCTCAAATCATATAATTGTGTTGGAAAATAAACAAATGGGTGGCTTTTAAAATACTATTGGAAAACACATGTAAAGATATTTGGGAAAACTCATTTGAGTGTGAACCCTTAAGAGAGGAGCAGAAATTGTGGCATTTTTCTCTGAAAAATTGTGAGCATTTTTCTCAGAAATTGTCGATTTTTCTCTATATTTTGACCCTTTGAATACCTTCATTCTTAAGTTATTTATAACTAATATGAAAATTTAATTATGAATATTTATATTGTGTATATATATCTATAGCTTAATACATTGTATTGATAACAAAAGTATTTTCTAGTTTCTTCACCAATGGATCAAATAATCATTACAGAGTGGCTATACTTATGAAAAATAGGAATGGGGCCATTGGTTAATAGTAATAGCTAAAATGCATTGCCTTCTGTGTATAATTTACATGTATTAAGTAACTTAATCTTCACAACAATCATAAGAAAGGCATGGTCATTGTCACCATTTTACACTTCCATAAACTGAGACTCAGAGGTCATATATCTTGCTCAAGGTCATAGAGGGGTAAGAAACAGAGTCAGGATTTTAATCTAACTCTTAACTTCTACATTATATTTCCATCTATGCTTATATAAATTAATCTGAGAAGACACACCCTTCCTGTTTATTTTAGCATCTTTTTAAAAGTATAGTTTCCTTTCATTTGCTTCTTTCTCCTGAAACTGAAGCAAAGGAGGATGGACAAGGTTTTACTCTGACGGATCTGTTTGATTGAATTCTTGCTAGTGAAAATTGCAAGAAACATTAAAATATACACACAGATACTTAGCTTTGTGATCGAAGGCAACACTCTTAGCCTTTGGCTTTATGTAAGGTGACCACTCTTGAGACTCAGTGGTGAGCATACCTTTGATGCAAAACAATATGCATAATACTAAAAATATACCTCACAGAGATTACATTTAATATGCTGCTGCGACCGAAAGCACTTGAGGGATAAGCAGCTCTCTTCAAACATTTGAAGACCTTTCATATGGCAGAAAAAAAAAGAAAGACTTGATAATAAATTAAACCATCCCCTCGTAAAATAGATGTTCTTAAAAAGTAATGAATATCTATATTGAGAGTTTAAGATTCTGTCATTATGAAAAGATTTTTTTACCAACTCCATTTGTAGTGAAAAAGGCTCAAAAGCACAGTTTTCTTGCAGGTCAGGGCCAGGGGAAAATGATGCACCATCATATAGAAATCACCTGAATTCCCTGCAGGCGTCCTTCATCTAAGTCCAAAGGTTAGCTCTGCAGGAAATTACACGTTTCCCTTTCCTCCACTTTAGAATCACCAACTTTGAAAAATAATAGAAATAAACTGGATCTCCTGTAAACCAGCAGTGGCTGGCTTCATCATATGAACTCTTTAAATTTTCACGCATGAAGAAAGTGGTTTTCCACAATCCTGTTGCGTTAAAGATGGGTCCTCGTTTCCTAACCTGAAGATATTTCTTATTTATTTAGAGCTATAAAGCAGCCATAGAACTAAATCCAGATCAAGCACAGGCCTGGATGAACATGGGCGGCATCCAGCACATCAAGGTAGGAGGATAATTCGCCTCCACGTGGGCTGGGTTTTCCCTTCGTGTATTCTCTTTTTGTCCTTTCTCTGTCTTAAAGGATAGAGAAAGCTATTGTTAATTTTCTTTTTGAAATTATTTGAATACCAAAAACATGGATGTTTAAAAGTGAAATTTGTACAGTTTATGTTCACTTTACATTATCTAGATAGTGAATATCAAGAAGCAGTTTTAAAAATCTGTATAAATTAGATTCAGTGATTTTACTAATCATGTAGAAAATCATGGAATCTATGAGAAGTATCAGACGGAGATAAAGCTTGTTTATGTGAACTAAATCCCTGTTGGAGCTTAGTGTGGCTTATTTTCCCCCCAGTTTAACTCATTGTGAAGATTAAAATGTTTCTTTAAGTATCACCTTCCTATTTCTTATATCTGATGTATCTTTCACTCCATAACCTTTTCCTGAGAAGCAGGAAAAGAACTGCCCAGAAGAAAAAAACTGCCTTTCAGTGAATCTTCCTGAAGATTGAAAATGACCTTTAGGGAAGGGGGGGAGTTATTACCTATAACTAATGTAATCGAAGATCCACCATCCTTTATCCATCCATTTATCCATTCATTTAACAAGCATTTATGGAGAGCCAGGAACTCCCCTAGGCACTGGGAATACAGCAGTGAACAAACAGGACAAAAATTCCTGTCCTTACCGTGCTAACATTCTAGTAGGAGGAGATATATGATAAATACATACATGCATGCACACATAATGCGCACATATGTACATGCATAAAATATATCAGATGATGGTAAGTGCTATGGAGAAAAAAAGAGAGAAAGAAGGTTGGAGTGCCAGGGAGCAAGGGCTCAAATTTTACATTCAGGTGGTTAGGGAAGGCCTCAGTTAAAAAGTGATTCTTGAGCAGAGACGTGAATTGAGTGAGCCATGTGGCAAAGTAGGGAAGGAGCACGTGCAAAGGCCCTAAGGTTCAAGTGTGCCTCTTGTGCTTGAAGGACAGTGAGGAGGCAGCGTGGCAGGGGCAGAGCAAGTGAGAGGAGGTGGGAGAAGCTGAGGTCAAAGAGGCCACAGGGCCAGATCATACAGGGCCTTGCAGGGCATTGTAGGGACTTTGGCTCTTATATCAAATGAGTCAGGGTCCTTGCAGAACTTTGAGCAGAGAAATGCCATGCATGGTCCAACATGCTTTAAAAGACCATTCTTGTTTTAAAAATCTACTTATTTTCAGGATTCTATCAGTCTCTGTACTGACAAAATAGCAGTGTAGTGATTAGAATTTAAACAAAGCCCTAATAGGTTTTACTGTTAAGTGGAAAATGATCATTCTTGGAAGCACAACAAAACAAAAAGGCAGCCCACGACTACACAGATGGGAGGGGTTAATGGGATAGATACCCTGCAGCTGACAGCTTTGACCCAATAGATGGCGAATCCCCACGTGACGTTTATCAGAGCCAGATTGCCCACCTTCTGATCATAGTGACATTCTAGGGCATCCAGCAATATCTAGTTGGGAAGCATGGAATGAACTTACTTTAAAATAGTAAAATAATAATTTTAAATATTTTAAATTGTATATTAAATAGTGATATTTTCAAATACATTCATATACCACATCAGGAAGTTTTGGTCAGTGACAGACAATATATATGATGATGGTCCCATAAGATTATAATACTGTATTTTTACTGTACCTTTTCTGTGTTTAGATATGCTTAGATACACAAATACCATTGTGTAGTAATTGCCTACAGTATTCTGTACAATAACATGCTATTCAAGCTCGTAGCCTAGGAGCAATAGGCTGTACCATCTAGTCTAGGTGGGTAATAGGCTGTACTACCTAGGTTTGTATAAGTATACTCTATAATGTTCACACAAGGACAAAATTACCTAATGACGTGCTTCTCAAAACGTATTTCTGTCATTAAGCAATGATGACTATAATATGTTCAATATGTGTTCAAATGGATTGCATCTGCAATTAAAACAATGGATTTAGTTGTTAATTAGACAAAGTACAACAAATACACCCAAGTGTCCAAAAACTCTAGAAATACAGAGAAAATTATGTATCTGTTGTATTCTTTAAGAATAACAGCTGAAACCATTGCTTTAAATTTGAGTCACTTCCCCTTGAAAGGTGTCTAGAAATTGAAGAAGGATCTATGAGTGTATTATTTTACAATGTGACTAACACTGATTCAAAATTAGTTTATCCTGTTTTTTTGTCTTTATGGACATCATGTATTAGGCTGAACAATATAAAATTGCCATGTTTGTACTTTAAAAATGGTCTAATATCAGTGAATTCATATGATGTAATCTAATATAAACATATGGAGCATCCACATGGCTCAGATGTGGTCATTGTGATGCCACCGTTAGGATGCAGGGCTGTCATTGTGAGGGCACTATGAGACAATCATGAACTTTCTATGTCTTTTGCATGCCCAGGTAGTATGTGCATCAGGCAGTGTTATCCCATTCCTGAGCTTTGCTCCTTCCCTGAGTCTGGAAGAAGCTTAGGCAGGCCTGAGGGCTGTGGCAAGGTGGAGAGTTGGAATAAGGCTTTTTGTGTAAAGAGGTTAGAAAGTGACGGTGAGAGAGGAGTGAGTTTCATGATTGTTTCTTGCTTGTTGCTACTTAGTAATAAAAGACAATCCTTTTAATGAAGTTTTATGTAGGATGAAATAAATGGGTGGACCATAAAAGCTATAGTACAGTCTTTATAGGTAAAGAGTTGCATCAATCGGACCGTATCACAAAGTCCCATTTTCAATACTGCATTGTGACAGTAACGTATTTTCTAAAATGGCATTTTCCAGCTGGACTTTTCCCGATGATGGAAATGTTCTCTATCTGCACTGTCCAAGACAGTAGCCACACGAGACTATTGAGTACTTGAAATGTGGCCAGTACAAGTGAGGAACTGAATTCTTAATTAATTGTAACTAATTTAAATTTAAGTAGCCACATGCGATATTAACACAGTTCTAGAAATTGGATAATTCAGATTCCTTACCTATGATCTACCACTGACTTAAGGGATGTAACTATTTTTTTAAATACAGTTTCTAGTTTAATCAAGAAAAGAACAATTTAAGGGAGAGAAAATGAACTAAGTTTTTTGTGAAAAGACAGAGAAACGTGGTGATCAGAGAAGATGCCAAGGTGCTAAGCCTAAATTCAGGGAGACTCCCAGAAGAACAATTTAAAAATCAGCTGTAGTAAAATCATATTTTGAGAGCACTCCAAAAGCCACAAATGTGTAGTTGTCTGTAGGTATGTGCTAAGCTTAGTAAAAATCAAAAGACATTTGGAAGATAAATGCTTGAGTTGAAAAAAATAATTGAATGTAGCAATTCCAAGTTCCCACTTGTTCAGCAATCTGTTTAGCGTCATATCAGAGTCAGTGTTAATAATCAAAAATAATTCCGTTTGTTACACATGCCAGCACTTGGATTTCCAATGTACAATCTCTTGTTCTGTCATTTCCACTTTCCCTTTCACCAATATGATAAGCGAATAGTGTAAGAAATAGACAATGTTTATGCAGAGACTGGATAGTCATTTAATAACAGTAATGATAGTATCACATTGAAGCTCTCTATATGTCAGGCAGGGTCTAAGCTTTTAACACATATTAACTCATTTGGAAGATAGTTAGACATTCAATAGATCTTAGCTGCTAGTTGCTACGTAGTATTTTCACTGCAAGAGATATAATTTTAAATTGTGATGGAAATTTAGAGAGTCACTGGTGTTCATCCACGTGGGAGCTGTAACTGAGAATGGATAGAGAAAATTCATATTTTTTGGAATGGGGAGGACTCTAACAATCTTAGTTCTGAGATCTGAAAGAGGGTGGACCAAATAAGAGAGGTAAATACATCCAGTAGCAGAAAAAGTGCTGAAAAAGCTAATAGTTGGGACTGATTTGCCAGAGGCCATCTGGGACCAGGCACCCATGCTTGCTAGTTGTAGAGTCATTAAACAAAATAGATGAGAGCCAACAGAGGGTGGGGACAGGTGTGTTTAGCAGACCAGGAATGATACACCTTCCTTCCTGCCTAAGAGTATCCAGCTGGTTCATATTGCCACACACCTGGAATAGTGGATAAATTTGACCCCACATTTCTTATTAACTCTCTTTGTATAAAAACTAAAATTTACATTAAAGCCTATGTTAGGCAAAAGTTGTTTTTATATTTTAAGTTGAAGATTAGAATAACTCCTACCACTAAATAGATACAGTGGATATCTAAACTATTTAATCATTATTCATACAGTTTCAAAAACTTTCTATCTCCCCCTCCTGCCTCCCCCCACACCTTCTGATATAAATTTCTAGCCATGGTTCTATTTGATTACAAAGAAATAGTGCTTATGCCATGAGAACGCTGAAATGATAGCCTCATACCCTGAATTAGTAGATGCCATTTAACCTTATGGTATAACTCTTATCCTTCACATTCTCCAGCTGAACTGGTACTTAAAACAAGTATTCTCCAAAAGTACCAACAGGTAAGGATGCAATTACCAATACAGATACAGACAGGGTTTCCTTCTGAGAACATTAATGTTAGACTGGGCAGAGGGTCAGTTTCTTAGCCTCCTCATTCTCTGAGAGTGTTCTGATGGATTAGAATTCTTCTGATGGATTCGAATTCTTCTCTTTCTTTTTCCCCACAGGGAAACTATGTGTCTGCAAGAGCTTATTATGAGAAAGCCTTACAGCTGGTTCCAGACAGCAAACTGCTGAAGGAAAATCTTGCCAAACTGGATCGCCTAGAAAAACGATTGCAAGAAGTTCGAGAAAAGGATCAAACGTAGCACCGTTTGACCCAGTCTCCTGGGATAACGCGGGTGCCTCTGAAAGAGGAAAAAGAGATGGAGGCCTTGCTTTCGCATCAGCAGGGCCACAACCAAGGAAGCTTTCTTCTCATTTGAGTTCAGGGTGGCATATTTTCGGACGTCTGCTGGTAATCCAGTGCTGAAGGACTTTCTGTGAAAGAAGACAAAAAGAGCAAGCATGGGCAAGAAGGTCTGAGAGGGAAGGAAAAGAACCACACATTTTACAGATATTTGTTTGGTTTAATTTCAGATTTCCGTTGACATATTTCTATGGTTTTGCAACCTGGAGATCTAATTCCACTTCTTTGTTTAGACTTTTATGTCCCAGAAATACAGAAGCTTAAAATGCTACGAGGGCAGAGTTTGTATTCTCTTATGGGATGAGGTATTTCAAAAGAGGATAAATCCTCTGGCGTAAGCCATATGGAAAATTCTGCCAAGAATTGGCTCGTTTAATTCTCCAGAACTGGAAATATGTATCTAATAGCTTTCGTAGAACTTTCCAGAATATGTGAGGAAAAGGGCTATTGTTAAGTAGCTTTATCTTATATCCTCCTAAGGATATTACTAGAACCCTTTTGAGAAATAAATTCCACTCTGGTGCAAGTTTTTCCCATTGCCTAATATATCAAAAGGGAAGCTTCTGGAATTATATGTGGATATCTTTATCACTAGGGGAAAATCAAGGAACTTGGCACCCCTAATTCTTTATGGAAATGTTTGAAATTATTTTAATTTTTTTATAAGTATTACTGGAGTAGTGATTCTACTCAAAAGATTTCAAAAGTGCATTTAAAATCAAAGATGTTTCTGCCTCCAAATATATTGTTATTTTGGTGGAAAAAAAATATATTCTACATAAAAAATATTAAAGATATTAACTGAGAGAAATGTCCTACTTTATTATCTTAATGTTGAGACATCATGAGATTTATTTTTTTGAAAAATATATTTAACAGTGAGAAACCTTTATGGTATACCCCAAAAATCTTCAAAGACTCTAACTAGATGGAAAGAGAGCTCTATTTATCAGTCTTCCTAGGCTTAAAGAGAATTTTGGGCTTAGAACATGAGTGATTGAAACCCAGAGTTCTTTGCTTTGGGGAATATCATGGAGAATGCTCTAAAAATTTAGGAAAAAAGTCTAAATTCATAAGCTTAAAAACATATATTTATATTTAAAAGATAGGGAAGGCAAAGTTGAACTCAGAATTTGACATTTATTTTTAGTACATTATTTATTTCATAACTTATAAAATATTTAATATATATATACACTTCTTTTTCTCTCTGTACAAAGTGGTTTTAATAGCAGCTTTCGAAACTGATCTTTTAAAAATATAAATCTAAATTACAAAATAGTTAAGTTTTAACAGTTCCTCCAAAAATTTGTACTGATTATTCACTTGCTAAAATTAAAGAAATTTGGAGTCAGCTGTCAGTCGGATAGTAATATGTTTTGGAAGTGGAGAAATTGGAACACCTGATTCTAATTTGGTTCTCATCATTAAAAACAAAGCCCTCCAGGCAGCGCTGCTCTCAGTGCCGAGCCCGCAGGGTATCACATAAATGTAGCCTGAAGGCACAATATTTCACATGCTCAGACCAGAGTAAGGTAAAAATAGCTTTCTGCTTCCTTCAACCCAGTATCAGGAAGCACTACCCCTATATGGTTTTTTTTTTTTTTTTTTTGGTCAAGTCTAAATAAACGGAAGAAAAAACTTCTTTGGAAAGGGATGGTGTAAAAATATTTAAATGGAGACGATTACAGAATTAGCATGCATCTGTGTGCAACAGTAATTCAATAACATATTACCGCTATGACCTTTGTTTCTAATAGTTTTGCGGTGTTATATATCATAAATTTATACAAAATCTTAGTTAAGATATTTTCTTCTCCCCAAAATTATAGTTCTGAGACCAAGAAATACACTACAGTGTTTATTATAAAATAACAACCGCACCTCCAAATTGAAAAACAGGAAACCCTAGCTAATAACAGTACCTAGGACTTTATCGCAACTTTTCAAAATAATCTGAAACCAAAACTCATGCTTAAAAAGTTAATAGAAAAGCCTGAGCCCCAAATTTTGAACAGCAATTAATGCCTTACTTCAAGTGCTAGTTAAGATAGGAGAGTACCTTTATTTGTTGGGATAATTGAAATGGCAATTTCAGCCTAAAAGTTTTGAGGGAAATGGGTCAATGGCCTTCAGGAATATTCTCTGCCTTCTTTGGGGTGCTTTTCTATCTGTCCCTTTCCTTCTCTCCTCCTGGCCTTCCCTCGCCCTTTCTCTCACTTTGTCAGCATCTCACTCTGTCTGCACACACTGCATCTCTTTGAACATTAAAAGTGAGCGCTGTTTTTAAAAAAAGTAAGTATTGTTTGTTGGATTTGACATTTTCATCCCAAGATAATACCTTCACCAAGATGTGGCCAATGAAATATTTACAGTTTTTCACATTTAAAATAATGCCGATAAGAAAATAAATCACTATCTTTCAAAGATATTAAATGTATTTTGTAACTATTTTTATTTGGTCCTTGTAACATGAAATATTAAGTGGAATTCATCCTTATCGAAACAAAAATGGAGTGCCCTGGCAAGCCATGGAGATGCATCCAGTTTGCCCTTATTGAAAGCATGCTTGCCATGAGAATTGTTAGCACCTTTTTGAAATAAAGGAGCAGAATTGCTTCATGGGTGTATGATGCTTGCTATCCCATGGGATGCTACACTCAGAAGCACACGAACTTAGTTGAATACTCTGCTTGAAGTTCTTAATAATTTTTAAACACAGGGGATGCAATTTCATTTTGCGCTGGGTTTCCAAACAGGTCCTGGGTAAGAAGGAAGGTGGCTAAAGACATGATTAGGAGCTGCTTTGGCCTGGCTGAACATTCGATCCCTGATCAGAGTTTCATTTGGTATTGTGTTACCCTGAGCAGCATTTGCTGTTTTCCTCAGCTACATTTAGAATCCCTCATGTACATATCTCCCCTCTTCTCCCAGCCCATCTAACTAGTACTTCCATCCTACCTAGAATCAGGTCTCCTCGCCTTCAAAATCCCAGTAAGTGGCAGTCCCTTACCACATCCTTTGACACAGAAGCCATGAGAATGGCTTTAGCAGCTTATTTTAACCTTACAAATTATTCATTCAGGATTTTAAAAATGATTCAGATGTTTTCAATGTGTTAACATTTTCATAAAACATGGTTCAATAATATAACATAGGTAAATTAAGCCAAAGATGCAAATACCTTGGAGGAAAAGAAATTTTATTTTAGAGAATCCTGAAATATATTCTTTTGGGTTTGTTTATTATGAAGCCTGTCACAGAACAAAGGGGATTGTCAGCACTTTGATTCCAACTCCCTGCAGTGCTTCACAACCTTTAGCATGAGGTTCTGAAATTTGTAATCGGGGATACCTAGTTGGATGCAGGGTTTTGCAGTGATTGTGCAAATGTTTCTGTGCAACTGCTTTTCAGCCAGACCAAATAAAAAAATCCAAACATCCTACACAAATCAACCTATGAAAACTGTAATTTAAGGGGGAATATAAAGCAGATGTGTGGTTTCTGATTTTCACTATTACACAGGCCAAGTCCCTCAGATTTAAGAGCCACTTTCAGCTGATAGTTGAGATCTGTTCCTCACATACAGTGACTCTCAACACTGGCTGCACTTAAGAATCACCTGGGGACCTTTCAAAATCTTTAATACCTGACTGTCCAGGTAATGATTCTAATGTGCGGCTAGAATTCTCTAGAACCACTACAGGGCTGACAACTTGAATGGAAGTTTGTAGCTTTTACAAAAGAGAGGTTTGTAATCTTTTGCAATTTTTACCTAGACAGAAATGAGCCAAAGAATTCTAAAGAATGATTTATGGAGCAACTGGCTGATTGATGGTGTCATTCCAAGATCGACAAACAGGTGGTTGTATGGGGTGGATTTGCACATATGGCAATTGGACTACAATTTGGCCTTACATTTCCAGAATTCTTGGTTCTCAGATGGAGAGGAATTGCCTTGAAATTTGCATGCACCAAACCAAGTGCCCAGGATATAAAACTGATATTTTTATGACTCACAGAAGGTATCCTTGGCACAGAGTTTACACCTACATCTGTGTCTCTCTGTCTTTTGGGCACGCACATGTGCTTTTGTTAATTATGTCTTAATTGTACTTATTAAACTAATTGTGTTAGTTTTGGGAGAAAAATACAAACAAAGACTTTTGCTTTAATTTGTGGTAGATTCACCCCTTCAGAATAATAAGGGATATTAGTAATGACATTCAAAGCAAATATAGCTAGAGGTGGTTTGTTTGTTTTTTAATTTTTTTTTCCTGGTTTCTAAATCACATTTACTTTGATTTGATTGTATGTTGGTATCTCCCAAATATAGCAAAACTTTACTATGTAAATGGCATCTTTTGATATTTAAAAAGAATAAATACCTGTCAAATCTTGAATTTAGGCTGTAGTTGAATAAGATAAAAGCTTAGGATTCCAAAACATGATATAGGGAAATATTTTAATTTATGATTATTCTTGAAGGTTTTGATACACACGAAAAGTATCTCGAATAGTCCTTCCAAAAATAGCATTTCCCTCTATATTTTTGTTTTTAATAGCCATGTAACTTAAAGAAAAGAGATAAAATAACTGCAATCACAAGTGTGGTTTAATATCATGAAAATGGCACAACAGAAATGATAAGATATTTGTAACAATCGATTGGCTCATATTAAAATGTTCTATTTTTTCCACCAAGGATCCTTTCCTGTAAGGCATGTAACTCATAAAATCAGCACCCATCACAATATATGGTCATTTCAATTTGTAAGTTTAGATCACCATTGACTCCCGACTGGAAAGAGATGTGCACATCTAGAAGTCTAGGAGTTTCTTCATATCCTCAGTGCTGCACATAGTGTATATTTGCATCACACTTGGTAGATGGAATGTGTGTAATGTCCTTTTGGGGTTATTTATCTTGCTGGTCCATAGGAGGGGTACAGTAGTCCAAGAATCAAGACATCTGAATTCTAGTTCTAGCTCTGCCACGCAGGGGCCACCTCACCTGGGGCAGGTTACCCAAAGTCTCAGTCATGTTTACCACCCATAAACGGCTGGTCAGCCTGATGGTTCCATTGAGCTCTTCGAGCCTCTGCAGTGGTTACTTTTGAATCTGGATTAAAAAGCACTATGTATCTGATGAGATAACAGATAAATGTCACCCTTTGTTTTAATGATTTTTAAGATAATCATTATCAATGCAACAAAACACATAGACAAACAAACCTAAAAGCGACTGAATTTCCCAAGTGCTTGAACATGGCAGAGGTAATCACTCCTGTGTTACAGTCTGTGCACTTAAAAACGTTTTACAGTGATTGTTACTTTACTGGGGAAAAAAGATAAGATAAAATTTCCTCCTAAGGAATTAAAATACCGGTAGGAGCCATGACTTGCTTTTATGATATGGAAATCATTTGATTTGCTGTGACTCGACACGGATCCCTCCTTTTGTCGGGAGGAAATGACTTGCATCATATTCTTTGTTCATAATGCCTTTATTTCCTACTTTGATCAGTTGTATATAACTGTATAATTTTTGTTACTTTTTGCTGTGCCAGTTAGAAAAATTTCTCCCATGAAGTATTTCTCCCATTAAGTCTATGTATACTTTGCCCAGGTCTTTCCAAAATAAAATTTATGTAAATGTCTATTTTATATAAAATATGATGAAAATAAGTATGTGTGGTTTCAATCTCTCAAGTATTGTGTGGTTAGTACCTATCGACATCCATGCCATCGTCCTTCCTGCCCTCCATCATTCACTTACTCATGGCATGCTTCTGCGTGCTTCCTGTCTGCTCTTTTCCTTACTCCACACGATGCCTGTTTCAGTGCTTACCCACTCCAGATCAGATGCCTTCACCTCTTTCTTTACAGAGTAAATAAAAGGTAGAAAACAGGTATTCCCTCAATACCCTGCACTCCGTCTATAAATGCGCCGGCACTCAATTCTATCCTTTCTTGTCTCCTATTGTAACAATGGAAGAAGAGGGCCCTAAGGCACTGGATTTTGCCTCTTGCGAAACTTCATTCCATTGATTAACTTCTCTTTCATCTTTGTACTTCTTTCTTTTGCTGGTTCTTATCAATTTGTCAGTTTCTCTCTATCTTAATACACATATATAGGTAATCACCATCAAAACCATTTGGAAAAAAAAATCCTCTATTCTATGTCTTCTCTAGCTACTATCGTCTCTCTTTCTGTCCTTCACAGCCAAGCTTTTTGATAGCAGATTGCTGTTGTCTACACTAGTGCAGACATGTCCAAATTAAAGACAGATTGGTCATGTATCACAGATCCTTTCTGGGGTAACCCAGCTCGCTCCCCTCCCTGAGAATCTTTTCCTTTTCAAAAGTTACTTTAAAAAGAAAAAGAGGGGTCTTCCCTTTGGTTGCTTCAACATTACCACAAACTCAACTTGTATTTAAACCATTATCTTATTAGAAAATTTGCATCTAAAACTAATCATCTGGCTATTCTGTATGTATGTAATTCTTAATGAATGCCTCTTTTTCCATTTAATGGGAAGGCATTATTTTGTTAGGCCTGTAAGGGACCAATCCTCTGTATGTAAGGACAGTCTCACTTGAGGCTGTGAGTTTTGAACTCTGGCAACAAAGGGAGCTAATTCTGTAACAGCAAATAAGACAGTGCCCAATGCACAGAGGCTCCCAGGTTTGAAACAAAGAAACCATGAACATCCTGCCAAGCTGTGTACTATATGCAGAAGAACACACAGGTTCCATGTCTGTCAGCCTCATGGGATGGTTAACCACAGTGTGACCAGCACCTTGAACATCGTATGCCTGACTGTTCTTGCACATCACATGTTTATTTTTTTCCCCTTTCTCTTTTTATTTAGTAAAGACTTTTTGATGGTTTGAACCTGACCTCTTGCTAAAAATGAAGAGGGCTTTGGGTCTATTTGGGGGCTCTGAGCTTTCACTGGAGAACAGTATGCCCCTGGAGCCAGCATGGTGGTTCACATGGCAATCCTTGTGAGATGACTACAGGGTGGAGAGTGATGAGGGCCACTGGTCAGGCAGGTACCATTCCCAGAGATTTCCTGGACAGTACTCAAGCCTGGAGGTTCAGCACTCTATTTTCACAGAAGAGCTGCTTACCTTACCAAGCCCCTTCCCACAGGGGACACCCACTATTCCCTGGATGGCCATGGTTCAAACCCAGGAGTCACCTACTCAGTCAAACTGTCCAAGGTGTCTGTATTTGAAATAAATACTCAAAAGAAAATGGTGCTACTCTCAAGAACAGCATGGTCCAGTAGAACTATTTGCAATGACAGAAATGTTCTATTCTTATGCTGTCCAATATGGTAGCCACTAGCCACAGTGGCTACTCAGTACTTGAAATGTTAACTAATGTGACCAAAGAACTGAATTTTTAATTTTTACTTAGTTTTAATTTAAATAGCCACATAGGGCTAATGTCCACCATATTGGTAAGTGCAGCTCTAGAGCTTTCAAACAGTGTGAGATTTGGAATATAAAAATCACAGAAACTCTTTTTGGGTTCATGGGACAAGATTTGAACTATGTGTTTCACGTTTGGGGGCCGATCATGTTTTTTAGGCTTTTCACCAAAAGGCGTCCATTCGCCCTCTTCTCTCTTCTGTAGTTACAGGGGCCATTGCCCCCAGCTGGTCATCACCTGCTTACTATACCTGTGCCTGCATCCTCTCCACCTTGACTGTCTTCTGGGTTCCTGTTCACTTGTCTACCTCCTGCCTGTCTCTCTCAGTTTGTTTACCCTCCTACCTCAAGGAGCTTTTATTTCTGTTTTACATGAAATCAAGACAACTGAGTCTGGGGATTGGTATTCAGGTCAGTTGATTGATGTGTGTGTGTGTGTGTGTGTGTGTATAAAATACCCGAGGTAGCCTTGCCTTACTTTTCTGACAAAATGTAAGTCCACTACAAATTCTGGCTTTATTCCTCTCCCAAGCTAAAGCTAACTTATTGCTAACTTATTCCAAAATAATATTTATGGAAAAAGTGCTGACATGATCATCTTACCAATGAATTGATTTTAATAATCTTACATGATGGATTCTACAGCTGTGGGCCATTCTGCTGAAGCTGAGGACAATACCGCCACCTGGAAAAGCGTGGCAGCATAAACCTCATTCTTCCTATCTACTGTATTGCAAAACTCTCCAGGGTTAAGGGCCTTAAGCCGCTCCTTGGAAGAGGGCAGTGCTGTGTTCAGCCTTAGAGTCTCCCTGTGCCTTTCGGAAGTGCGCTGCCTGCGCCTAGCATAGAGGACCAGCCTCATTGCCCCTGGGCTTGGGCCACACTCCCTGGTGTGGGACAGCATTCATTAGACTACGGCTCTAGGCCACTGATCACCGCTCCCGGGATCTATCCGTGGGGACCACTGCGCGTGTGCGAGCGGCCCTCGCGCCACCCTCCAGGGCCCTAGGGCAGGACAGCAAGGCGCTGTGACACGGGGGCTGGCCAGAGAGCCACAGGAGCGGCTCGGAATGACCCTGAAGAGGAACACCTGTGAGCCCAGGCAGGTGCTGCCCATCGGCAGGAGAGAATAAAGGGCGCGGCCAGGCCCACCTTCCTCGCACGCACGGTGGTCCCGGTGCGTGGGGGCCATGGGCGCGCCCGTCGGGGCTGGTTTGCTGCTGCTGGTCGTGGTCGGCCTGTCCCAAAGCCCAGGTGAGCCCAGGCCCCTCGGCACCAGGGCTGCGGGGGAGGGGTGACTTCCTCACTCCTTGCTCCAGGACTGGCCGGTGGCGCAGCCACACGCGACACGTCTGAGAAGACAGGGTGAGGGGAAATGGTACAGGCCCAGATGTTCCCAAAGGAAGGCCTAGGCCAGGTTTCCTTTTTGAAATTTCTGGGACTTCTGGTTTTTAGGCACATCTGCTACGCATGTTTGTGCTAAGGAGTTTCCTCCGAAGAAACATAACCTGGTAGAAGTAACTTAAAGCCAAATATCCCTCTTCCGGAGTAGCATACGTTGTTCCCAGTATCTTTAACACCCTAAATTTCGCAGTGCGTCCTCCCAGAGTAAGCCCCAAATCCGCCACCAGAGGCAGAGCTGGTGCCTTCCTGCCCGGGGTGTTACCTTGGTACGGTAGCTCAGGCCGAGAAGGGGCAGAAGGCAAGCTCTAGCCGGCGGAGGGTGGGTGTGGGATTTTCTGAGGAAAATACTAAGAAAAGGGGATAGCCCGCAGCCGAGTGATTGCAGAACATCTGTGCCAGTCCCGGGAACTCAGGACGTGAAATCCGGATACAGTGAACTCTTAGTAAGGCTGTGTGTGAGCACGCATGCACACGCTCTTCTAACAGGACCGAAGTGTGGAGCTCGTGCAGTTGATTTGGAAAGCAAGGAACCTGCCGTGGAATCCGGGTTCTTCTCCAGAATTATCAGCTGGAGAAATTCAACAGTGGGTGGCCATCCATGGCAGGTCAGTATAACAGATTTTGATTTCTGAATGAGGAAATGGTGAGCTATTAATATTTCCTGTTTCAAATATCAAGAGTCTGGGTTAATATGTATTTTTTCCCCTGGCTGCTACCTCTGTACCAAAAAGTTTACATCCATGGGAAATAGCTTACTGTCCAATTTATGTCAGTATTTTAAGAATATTATGTCAGATTAGAAGAGTTGATCTCAAATATTTCTGAACGAGACAACATCTATGGGGAGATTCATATTAGTTGTGCTTGTAACTTTCTTCTTGGGCAGGTCTCCCTAAAGTTAGGTGAGCACCACTTCTGTGGAGGAAGCTTGATTCAAGATGATCAGGTGGTCACAGCAGCACACTGCCTGGCTAGCCTCAATGAGTAAGTTGTGGTTTTCCATTACGTATCCAACCTTGATTTATGGCTATGTGTCTGGGAGATTCGATGCTCTAAATGCCACACAAGGTTCAATCTCAGTCGCTTTCTTATTTTTGCTACCTAGGGCACCCACCCACTGATCTTTCTGATTCCCAGAAACTTGTGTTTTTCCCAAGATTTCCAGCATTTCGTGCTCTACTAAATAGAGAAACTCCCAAAGGTCCCAGACAGCCTCCATAATTTGTGGATTGTGGGTTTAGCAATTGGGTAGGGGTGGTGGTTACTTATTATAATAAAGTATTAACATTGAATATTAAATGTATGGTCCAAAATTTTAATCACCTGACTATAAGTCATTAGGAGGGAGAAAAAACTGCAGAAATAGCAAATACTTGACCAGATTAAAAAGGGATACTAGTAAAAGAAAAGGAGGGACAGTTCTAGAAGCTAACTTTTGTATCTTGTTAAATATGGTATAGCATGTATAGACCATGGTTTATATACAAAAGAAGAAATGAAAGCAATATTTAAATACTTAGACAATTGATAGTAGATGAAAGTGTTCACAAGAATGTAAACAAATATTCTGTGACTGAAAACCATGACTTTTTATAGATCAAAAAATTGGAAATCATGGCCCTTGGTAATTCAATAATAAACATGTTCTGTAAAGACTTGGAACTTTAATAACTTTAATCACATAAAACCAAGAAGTCTTTCCTAGAAGAAACAACTACTTATTAGAACATTTCTCTTTGATTGTAGGAAGCAACTTAAGAGTCTAACTGTGACTTCTGGAGAATACAGCCTCCTTCAGAAGGATAAGCAAGAACAGAATATTCCTGTCTCAAAAATTATTATCCATCCTGAATACAACAGGCTTGGATATATGAGTGCTGATGTTGCCCTGCTCTATCTAAAACACAAAGTGAGGTTTGGTAAGTAGGGAGAGTTAGAATGTAAAAAATGCAATAGAGAAAACTGCTAATTTTGTCCAAGTTAACCTTAATTTCTATGTGATGTCTAATAACAGAATAGCTGAGCTTTATTTTAAACACCTTGTTCAATCTATAACCTATAAAAATAAAAAGCACTGGGCAGGCTGGGAGTCCGAGTCACAAATTATGTGTGCTTAACCTACCAATCGGCATTTTAAGACACTCCTGTGTCTTGGCTGTGCTGTATTGTAGACCATCTACTCATATTCAGCTCTAACCGAGGAGTTTGGGATTTTTGAAAATATTTTCAGAGGCTTTTCCTTTCCGTCATTATTATAGATTAGATACCCAATGCTGTCTCAGCACAGATAACCTAAACATTCTGGATAAAATACTAAAAACCTTTTTTTTTTTTTTTTTTTTGATGCAAGTAAAGAAAGTGTTCATTAGCCAAAAACAATAAAAGAGCACAATTCCAGGGGAGTTAGCCAACCACTGAAGCAGGCCACTGCCCTTGAGGCATCTAACTGATCTTTAAGATCCTAGAGATTTACCTGACCATATGAGGAGCTACAAAATATCTAGGACTTACTGAAAGGCAATGCTGTGAAAGCTAGAGGAAAATAAGGGGTGGAGGTGGTAGAATATGGCACACAAAGTTTAGGAATAAGGAAACTTATTCTGAACCTCGGCTCTGGGCAGAGGGTTCTCAGAAGAATCTGTAATCACGAGCCAACCCTTGTTGAGGTTTGCTGGAATTGACATTACCTGTGTGGCCCCAAAACTCCAAGGGCAAGATTTTAGTTTAAAGTGGTTCCAGGTGAGTAATCAGAGCTGCTGGCAGAAACAAAAGTAAATCTTCTCTGAAAAAATGAACCTTAAATCCCAGCTTCAGTGTATTCCCATAAAGTTTTAATGACCGTGAGCACATAAACATGCAGTGATATTTGTCATCAAAGACAATCAGAAACATTAACAACCAGAATCAGACCTTCGAAGATTACAGATGTCAAAATGAGATACGGCATAGGAAATAAGCATATTTTACTTAGGTTTAAAGAAGCAGAAGTGTATTGGAGATAACTGAAGGATAAGAAACTACTACATGGAGGGGAAAATTTGAAAAGGAGCCAAAAAAACATGAAGATATAAAAATATAATTGAAATTAGAAACTCAATGGAAGGATTATCCACCAGATTACATACAGGGAACTGAGCAATCTGAAATAATTACCCAGAAGAGACAAAGAGGGTAAGAAATATGGAGAAGAGAAAAAGAATACGGTAAACCTTCAATCTGAACTTTGAATATGGATAATGAGGGAGAGAGGATCTGATTTAAGAGAATGTGGCCAGGGGGTTAACCGTACGTGATAAGACACAAATCTTTAGATTTAAAAAGACCAGAAACTCCAACTATGATACAAAAAATAACTTAGGCATGTGCTGAAAATGTGGCATCCTAAAAACAGTGGATCTCAAAAACTGCAGGGAAAAAAAACCAGATTACTGAAAAAGGAATGAAAATTAGAGTGGCAGCTGACTTCTCAGTAGCAGTACATGAAAGAAGACAAAACAAGAGTATCAAAATCCTGAGAATAACTCAAACTAGAATTATATATATTGTAGGAAGCTATTGCCCCATTTATTTCTTTCCTTTATAGAAAAACTCTGCAAAGAGCCATCTGTGCTAGTTACGTCAATTTCCTCAATTCTCAAAATTAGATGTATTAGGGTAAGTTGTTAGACATCCAAGTTGATCAGACTTTCACTACTCCACCAAATGTGCTCTTGTCGAGTCACAAATGATCTCTGTGTTGCTGAATTCAAAGGTTAAATTCTCAGTTCTCATCTTTCTGGATGTGGGTTTTTAGCAGGTTTTCTCATTCTCTTCCTGGAAATATTTTCTTCATTTGAATTCCAGGAACCTGTTGTTTTTCCTCCTAGCCCTTTGCAGCCTTTCTTAGTCCCGTGATGAGGCCTCCTCTTCCCCTTGCCCTCCTGCTGTTGGAGCAGCCCAGGGCTCAGCCCTGGACTATTTTATTCTCTGTGTTCAGTCCCTTAGTGATCTCATCCAGAATCAAGGCTTTAAACACCATCTCCTTGAAGACTACTCCAAATTTCATACCTCTAGCCTAGGTTTCTGTATGTTACCTGTGTGTCTGGAATTAATGGAATTCATATAACCAACTGCCATCCTGGATGGCTAACAGGCACCTCAAACTGAATATGTTTAAAATAGAATCCTGTTTGGCCCCCACATCCCATGCATGCTTACCCTTAGCCTGCTTCATCTCAACGGCAACTCCTTCCTTCCAATTATTTAAGCTAAAAGCTTTGGACTAATCTTTGATCTTTCTCTGACACTGTACATCCAGTGCATCAGAAAATCCTGTTGCTTCTGCCTCAGCCACTTACTCTTCTACCATCTTGTTCCAGCCCACACTGCCATCATTTCTTACCTGTGTTAATTTTAAGGATTTCTGAAATTGTCTTGAGCTGCTGTTTCTTCATCCCTAATTATTGAGCCAGCAGCCAGAATAGTATGTCTTAAAATGTAAATCAAATTGTCACTCTGTTCAAACTATTTCAATGGTTCCCATTATACTCAGATGAAAATGGTGTCATCATCTGACCTCTCCTTCCTCCCAGTCCTACATCTCACCTCTGCTTTATTTTTTTACTAAACTTCCTTTTGCTTAAATCCACTCCAGTCATCTTGGCCTCCCCACTGTCTCCAGTACGTATACAGGATCCTGCTGCATGGACTTTCCATCATGTCTCCTCATGAAATGCTTTCAGCCCAGACCACTGCATGATTTCTTCCCTCAGCTTCCTTTGCTCGAATGTCATCTATTCGATGAAACTTGCCACGACACTGTGTTTAAAACTATTACTCCCATGTCATCTTCCCTGATCTCCAGACTTCTTGTCTTTATCCTACCCTGATTTTTCCAGAGTATGTATTATCCAACCACTAAATAATTATATTTATTATTTGTATCTCCCCCCACGCCCAACATGTACACACTCACTCTCATGTATGGGCTCCACCACAGCAGAGGGTTTTTCCTGGTCGTCCATTGAGGCCTAGAAGACTGCTTGCCACACAGCAGTGCTCAATAACTGCTAGATGAGAATCTGTCCTTTCAGAACAAAGGCATACTCTTAAACTGTTAGTAGTTTGGGGAGCTCGTGGTGATGTGCAGAACAATGGGTGATATTTTTCCCTTGTTTTACATTTTCTGCCTTTTTCTAAATTTCTATAAATATGACATAGTTTTGTGTGAGGGGAAAACCTTAAAATAGGTCATCATTATATTTAGGATGAAAAGTGTAGAAGCCATGAAATCAACAGAAGTCACTTCTTCAAATATATTCAGCATCACTTGTCTATCCATGAACTTCATGACTTTCTTTGTTGTTTTTTTCAGGAACTGCTGTTAAACCAATCTGTCTTCCCAACAGAGATGATACACTTAAAGCAGGGATTCTTTGTACGGCCAGTGGATGGGGCAAGATTTCAGAGAGTAAGAGGCATTAAAAAGTATATAATACTGCTTCCAGGACTCCGAATGCCCAGGAGAAGCAGAAATAATTTTGTTGATGATAAGAAGTTTCTCCTTTCGTTTCTTCCTAATTTCCAACCTAGTGAAGATTTCTGGTTGTCTTCACTGTAGAAAAGTCTTATACTTTTTAAAGCTGTTCATATCACTCCTGCCCTTTTGTTTGGGTATGACAGATAAAGGAAACCGGATGTAACTATGAGAGACGAGGAGGAATGTGGTAAAAGGATAATCAGGAAATGGTAACAATAGTTGAGCTTCCTCGTCTTTAATATTGTGACTTTTTAAAAATTCAAACTCTTAGAAACAAAAAGCAGCAGGGTGATTACCAGGGATTTGGGAGTGGGGGAAATGGGGAGATATTAGTCAAAGGGCACAAACTTGCAATTATGCGACAAATAAGCTCTGGAGACCTAACGTACAGCATGCTGATTATGGTTAGTAATATTGTATCATATACTTGAAATTTACTAAGAGTAAGTTTTAAGTATTCTCACCACAAAAAAATTAACTATGTGAGGTGATACGTTAATTAGCTCGATGGTGGTAATCACTTCACAATGTATGTGCATATCAAAATATATGCCTTGAATATATATAATTTTTATTTGTCAATTATACCTCAAAACTTCAAAAGATATATTGGAACTTTTTAATACAGAATTTTAGAAAACATTGCTTTATTAACTAAAGTTTTCCTCTTGGGGAAACATAAACATGTATTCAGAGAGGCCACAGTTTCCTATGTTATCTTAAAAATACGAATTTTTAAAAAGTGTCCTTTATCACGTATATGATTTTTAGAAGTGAACATAATTCACATCTAATAAAATGACTTCTACGTTTGGTTAAAGATCTGTTTGAGATAGTTTTAAACTTGTAGGTTTCTTACCTGTTTCAATGAGGACAACTGTTGACTTAGCACTCCTTTCTCTACAGCGTCAGAGTATTCAAATGTCCTACAAGAAGTGGAACTTTCCGTCATGGATGACAGAACGTGTAATACTGTGCTCAAGAGTATGAACCTCCCTCCTCTGGAAAGGACCATGATGTGTGCTGGTTTTCCTGGTGGGGGAGTGGCTGCTTGCCAGGTATGAAAGCACAGACCAGCCCAGTTGTTGAGTAACGTGGGTGAAAGTGGATTCTGCCTTTCCCTCATGAGCTCCTTTTAGGGAGCTACTGTGTCAAATTCCTTTTCTTCTGAACCTTCCATCTGGCTTCTACTGAAAAAGTGTAGCTGAGCTGAGAGAATTCTGCCTGTCTCTATTACCATTCCTCTTCCTACATCTGTTTTATTTGGTGTTGGGGGCAGGGGTTAGTTTCAACATATCCAAACTGATGGAATTAAGCAAGATGACCACTTCAACAGTCTTATTAGATCCAGCTATGAATTAATCCTTTGTTCCACATTTTGCTAACTATTGTAATTCTTTTTCCTTTAGTGAAGAATATGGTCAAAGTTTGACCAAAGACACATACCTTTAGTAACTGTTGGATAAGAGATGTTGCAAATGACAATGACCTCCCAAGACTGACACAATGACTCCATAAAGAATACCAATTTTTATGAGATATAGAGAGGGAAAAATAGAGACCAACTTGTGAAAGACATAAGTCTAAAGTTTTAGATAGGTCTCCCAAATAAATTATTTTCTTTATAATTTATTATAAATTAAAAAGCAGCAGGGAACAGCAGGGAGTCATTATTCTTTGCCAGAAAGCACCTGAAACTGTTGTGGGAGGCTCCCTGAAATTATCTGTTGGAAGAATTTCTAAGTTTTTCTTCAAGAGAGTAACAGGAGGAGTTTGGGAGGCAGGAGACAGAATCTTACACTTATACCACTTTCTAAACTGGAACACAGATAGGCTAACGGTGCTTTGTGTTATCTTCACTCATTATAGACAGTTCTTTTTTGGATGAAGTCCTCAGAAAAACAATTCTGCACCTTTTGAGGAGACGTTAGTTTGTCACAAGATTGAAACATATTCTCAAAGCAGCATATATTCTGGAATGTTATTGAAGACAGGATCCTAAAATCTTGGAATCTTTATTCTCTAGCATGGGAGCCAATGTGATCCTTTGTATATGTTCCCTAGGACAAAATTAGGTTGCCCAGTCTTCCTGTTTTCAGAGACTTGAGGCCTTAGAACAACCTTGGGGTCTCTATTCACGGATGCTATAGGCTTAGGAGATGACCTAGTCTTTCCCAACAATTCCAGGTGAACAAGCTATAGTAGAAGCATATATCTGTAACCACACCCACTTCTTCCATTGATTTTTGAAATGAACATGGCAATTCCCAAAAAAAGAGAAAAATTAAGCATTAGTCCTACAACATTGTAACTAGTAGGTGCAAAGAGATTACATCTGAATGAAAAGATTATGCTTTGAAGCTAATGACTTGGTAACATCAAAATGGAGGAACAAAAAGTTGGACGATGACTAACAGACTTCTATGCCTCTACCTCTTCTCACTTTGAGATGAGTGCTGATGTTTGTGAAACTCATGAAATATTTTATCCTATGGCTATTTTAACAATTTTTTCTCTTCTGTACTATAAAAGCGGGACTCTGGAGGACCACTGGTGTGTAGAAGAGATGATGGAATCTGGACTCTTGCTGGGATAGCTTCCTGGGTAGCTGGGTATGCTAGAGGTTCAGCTCCTCTAAGAAATCACCACAGGAAGGCATCACTTGGCATTTTTTCCAAGGTGTTGGAGTTGATGGATTTTATCACTCAAAACATCACAGGTGAATTCTTCCTCCTCATTTCATTCTAGGACAAAAACTGATCATGCTTATCTCAGGGGCAGTCACTCTATGTTATAATAAAATTAGAACTAAGCTTTAAAACAAAGCAAGAATATGTCTCGTTTTAAGTTCTACTAAGACTACCAATTTATAAAAATTTGTCTGAATTCCTGAGCACTGATATCTATAGCTTAAACAAATCAAATCCCTGTGTAAAATTTTCATGTATTTTTGCATCTATAAGACTTTATAAACAGACCTCGAGAACACTTATCGGGGGATTCTTTCTTCATTTTCTCAGTTGACATTTTTTTCTCTACTTAAGAATACTAAAACCAAATCACTCCTTTCCCACCTCGCCCATTCTGCCTTATTCATTTTATTTGGCAATGTGGGAAAATATTAGGGAGACTTTGAAGAGTTAATTTGATTCTGCGGCACTAAAATCTAGATAAGGAAAATGTGAGTCTGGAGATGCCCAGCCTGTCCTCAAGGAACTTTCTAATTATTTAGGAAGGAAAAAAAGGTAGAAACAGTTACAATAAAAGGGTGGAGCACAGGTAAGCTCAGAGAGCTGTAAGAGCACTGCGGGGAAGAGGTCTGGGAGGCTCAGTCCTGAGGGACCAGAATGTAGCTGTGAAAAGGGGCAACTTCTGCAGAACAAAGCAGCGTGAGATAGCAACTTCCAGAACAAGTTGTGCAGTATAGGAACCAAACTGATAGCACCCAGAGCCCCAGAACATGGCATTCTCTGTCCCTCTCCCCTTGTGGTCCAAGGTCAGCCACCTAGCTCAGGACCTTGAGACGCGCCGCTGCTGTCGGTCCAGCTGCAGGCCAGCGCTGCCTCAGATGATGGCAGGCAGACTCCCAGCTCACTTTCGTTCGGTCTTAAAGGTAAAAATCCTCTGTTCGTTGCTGTACTGCAGGGGGCAGTTCTCTCCAGGTAGCAATTGCATTCTATTTTGATCACCTGGAAAAGAAGGTCGACAAGGCTAATGAGCCCTGACAAAGGTTAATGGTAACAAAAAGATTTTAAAAGAGCAACGAAATCAGGCAATAAGTGTTAGTTCCACAGTCAAATGAACATCAGAATGTGATAAGTAATTTATTTAAATAATACTTCCTTAGGATCATCTTTCTAAGGTTCGCCCCCTTTATTTGCTTATTTCTACCCGTCTTCCCTCATCCCTCCCCATAACCGTCTATGCTTTTTAAACAACCCTATTTTCCTATTTCTTACCCCTTAAAAATTAGATGAATTGAATCTTTCACATCTTAACTTTAAAACCACCCTAACCATCAAATCAAATTAATTTCTGCTTCCATGTAGCCCTTTAGCCTATTTTTAAAAACATAGCAGGCCCCTGACTCTGAGAAAAGGTCTCCTCTGCATTGATTTTTTAGTAGAGGTTATAGTCCTTAATATTAATGTCACCTTGTCAAAACTGTCATTTAAATGATTATTTTAACATTATTTATTGTTGGGAAAGGTATTAACTCTTTACACCCTGTACAGATTTGAATCGGGGCAAACCCTTCTCAAGAATGAGTCGAAGGGCCAGGCGCGGTGGCTCACGCCTGTAATCCTAGTTCTCTGGGAGGCTGAGGCGGGCGCATTGTTTGAGCTCAGGAGTTCGAGACCAGCCTGAGCAAGAGCAAGACCTTGTCTCTACTAAAATTAGAAAGAAATTAATTGGACAACTAAAAATATATAGAAAAAATTAGCTGGGCATGGTGGCGCATGCCTGTAGTCCCAGCTACTTGGGAGGCTGAGGCAGGAGGATCCCTTGAGTCCAGGAGTCTGAGTTTGCTGTGAGCTAGGATGACGCCATGGCACTCTAGCCTGGGCAACACAGTGAGACTCTGTCTCAAAAAAAAAAAAAAATGAATCAAAGGAGTATGACAAAGGGCCTGAATTCTGTCCAAGGTGTGCATGGGAGCCGG